>CM065802.1:130164095-130386755 GCA_033398695.1 Orobanche coerulescens | reverse complement strand
GCTGTCACCATCTCATAAGTGAGCGCTCATCTTGGTATTCTATCAAAGTAGTACACCCAAGACCCGCCATATACTTTCGGACCTGTGTTTCATTCTCACATCAAAATGAAGTATCTTATATACTTCATCCTTGACTCGATATCGACATACACTAACCGCTTGTTATATGTCTTGATCAGCTCAGAGATAGGAACATCTTGGGGTTGAGCTCAGTAGAACTCACCGACTCTAGCTAGTCATACCGGCTACTGGACAATACCGGGTCTATTTTAAATCTTTATATTCCTCCAAAGTGACATCGCGATCCTTGGGCTTAATATTTCGCCACCAATCGAAGCGCCATCAACAAATGCATCGAGCTATCGAAACCTTCTCGCCTCAGGGCCCAATACCATCGAATATCTTTTCTAGCTCAACCAACCAATGATCCCAATTGTTTACATCACGGAACCATCGGATCTAGGAGGATTCATTTCATGACTTCTGAATCCATCGATCCTCAACAGCCTTGCAAGTACTAATGCTCCGCACCTCCCGAGGGAATCAATCTGATCTCGCCACATAATGATATGCCAAATTTGAAATGACATCTCGATTCAGATATCGCTTCTCTACCATGGCCTCACCGCATTGATGGACAGCTTTACCTCTCAAGACATCAAGAATAAGAAATGGTTCAATAAGGAAACGATTACAAAAATAGATTATACAATGATAAACACAATAAAATATCCGTGTATTTCATTAATTATGTAAGCTATTTTCGACGATTCGCTGAGAATTTGATTTGTAATTTGCATGTTGTACGTTTGGCATTTTGAAACGTGTGTATATTGGTGATGATATTGGAATGTTGATGATGAGTTCTGTTATATTCGGGTTGTGATTGTTCTGACCGGACTTCGTGGTTTTAATGCTGGGAAGTAGCAGTAAGCGCATGCTAGACTATATTACTAGCGCACGCTAACCATGTATTCGTAGCGCATGCTACTATTGTTTGTTGCGCATGTTAGGTCGACTGGGCAGTAGGCTTTATGGATTCTGGAATGGTTTATTAGCACATGCTAACAGTAGGCTAGCATACGCTATTGAGGTGGATTAGTGCATGTTAGATGCATTGGTAATGCAAGCTATTTAGGCCTAGCAGTAAGGACAGAATGTTTCTGGAGTCTGGACACAAGCAGTTAGTGCACGCTATTATTGGAGCTAGCGCGTGCTAGTGCCGGTATATAATGCACACTAACATATGTGTAGTGCACTCTAGCGAAGTCAGAGAGGAGTTTCTGGACTCCCGACATAGTGTTAGTGTGTGTTATACTTAAGCTGTAGCACACGCTAATAACGGCCATCATAAATAGGCCTACATGTTCTAGAATTCGTCATTTTCTCCATTCTCCTCTTCTTCTCTAGTGGTTGGGTGATCTTGAGCATAGGATAGTTCGGATTGGTCGGATTTCATCATCCAACTATGTTTTTGGGATCTGCTAGGCCGCTTTCCCGCGGATCACTCGGTGGGGTTGTACAACCAGAGAGGGCCTGACGAGGACTCCTTGGGGTATGTATCTCACGTGAGGCACAGGCCAAGACAATGGAGGTTGTTTTGTGATGATGATTGTGATATTGTATTCGGAATATATGTGATGGCACCGTGATTTCGTTGTTTATTCACTTGTAGTACATATTCTGGAATCGTTGTACTTGCACTGCTTTAGCCGACCCCTTAGGGGTCAATATACTTGTTGTGTATTCGTGCAGTCCAAGAGAGCCAAAGACAGGCGGGCATGAGCTTGGTGATGATTGATATCATGAGTTATGGTGAGTCTGTGGTCATCTTGTCGTGGTCTTAGTCGATTTTGGTTTTGTACTCGCCGGTACTGTCATGTATTTTATATTATGTTGTCGCTGGTTGTTGTTGATGTTGTGGATCGCTTGTGATGGTTGTATCGCTTATGATCCTACGGATAATGTATTGAGTTGTTTCGTAATGTATGTCATTGACAGTTGATTCCGGGTTTTAAGTGTGTGAATGTCTCGGTTTTGTTGTTTGTTAATGTATTTTTATGTTTGGCCGGCTTGGTAGGTTCTCAAAAAAGAATCTATGGCGCTGTAATATCTCCGTAAATCACGGGGGTGTTACATTGTTGTTATCATGCATGCGTGCATTGTTCTCATATGTCCACCTCGTGTTGATCTGACGGGATCATCTTGGGATCTATACTAGCATGTGCTGGATCATTGGATGGGTTTTTCCACCTCATGTTGGTCCGACGGGATCATCTTAGGATATATGCAGTGAACGTTGGATCATCAGATTACCCATGTGTTGTTGTGCATATGTATATTGTTGGTCATCCACCTGTGTTGATCTAACAGGATCATCTTGGGATCTATACTGTGCGCGCTGGATCGTCGGATTACCATAAGTATATGTTGTTGTTATTGTTGTGAGCGTAGTGATGTTGTCATGTGAGTACGCATTTGTAAGTCTTTTGTAGGACCATGTCCGTATGTTGTATTGATCTGATTTCGGATTAGACTGACATGATTCGTCGTGGCATTGCGGATCTTGAGGTATGTTCCGTATTCCCTTCGTACTTGTCTTTTGATGGACAACGATTTTTATGTTGAGATTTGATGATATTATCCGATGGATCGAGTCGATGAGTTGGTATATTTCGTATTAGTGAGTTATGATGAAGTTTTGAGAATCTTGGGTATTGCGGGATACAAGACAAATGTTTGTATACGATTCGGTGTGTTTTTGAGAATACGATGGTGAGGATTACTTTGATGAGGATTATCACGAATTGGTAAAGTTATGGTGGTAAGATTACATCGTAGTATTCTTACTTAGTATTTTCATTGTATGCAATTATTGATGTGATTGATCGTTATCATTATTGAGTATCATGGTGACCCTGTTGTGGGCTTTATTTTTAGGTACTGGAGATCGAGCTTGTAGCATGTGAAGACATGAGCTTCCTGGAGGATACTAGCTATGACATGTGTTTACGAATTAAATACTTTGACTAGTTGTCATTTTTCCACCGCAAAAATATTTTTAGTTATTTGTTATATCCGCTACGAGTGTGTTTTAAAATGGGTTGATATTATTTTGCGAATTTGGGTTTATTTTGGAAAATCGCTTTCTAAACTATTTTGTCGATGCGCAATCGTTGGCTTAACGATACTTTTGAAACTGCTTAGTTTTGGCGCTCGCCTTATACTTTCAATGAGATTTTACGACGGTATTGATAAATGGATTTTATAAAGTCTTGGAATATTTTAAAAGATATTACCGTCATCGCCATTTAGGCATATTTGAAATGTTTGTAAAAAATGTCTAGAGCCTTGTGGGTTCCTTTTCGGGGTCTACGGCGCTATAATATTCCCGGATGGCTCTGGGGGTGTTACAATGATGCCGCATGCTCAGGAAATATACTGCTCTTTGTTAGCTTGATATTCAGATTGTTAGAGCTAATTGTCAGACGTATTGTGCGAGATAATCACTTGTGTTGTCGTGTATGATGTCCTCTTGCTTGGGAATATTTATAACCTTAGTGTTGTGATTCGCTGATTAAAATCGAGTTACGCAGCGGAGAATAAACCGGTCAAACCAGATAAAAACCAAACCCCAAAACGGATCGATCAAGCATCATCTAAACGAATATAAATAGACGAAGATAAAATTAAGAGATCATACCCTTGTAGACATTTGATAATATCTTCTTGATTTTAAGCATGAATACTAATCCAATCGAACGAGCTTTTAGAAATTCCCGAGCATCGGGAGCACCGTGCCTCTACGTATCACGCGTCGGAAAGATGACCGGAAAAAATTGCAACCACCACCACGATACCTCCAAGCTCGACGGATAATGAGTGGTAGTGATAGGATAAAATTATCTTTTAATTTTAACTCTCAAAGAATTAAATTTGAAGAATAAATTATATCTCAAAGAAAATTAAATGGATAGAAACTCTTTCTTTCTTCCCTTTTTCTTTTCTCTCTCTTTTGTGTCGTGAGGTTTTCTGCACTTCAAGCATCTCACTCCAAAAATGAATGCCTTAACTTGATGATGATGATGGAGTTAGGGTAAAAATAATACACTCTTCTCATTATTAAGTCATACATACCATTTAATAATACATATAAAGGCATACATAACATTTAATAATACATCTAATGTATTATTAAGTCCCCACACTTAATTACATAATAATTCACCATGTGAATGATAATGGGGGCAGCTACGATGAAGACTTTATAGAGTTGGTTCGTTTTGATCTGTGAAACGGACCTTCATGTATCTAATCCGATAGATAAACCTTGGCACGCCTCTCGACTGTGCATCAATACACAAGTATATTCACCCCCGAAGGGGTCACCATAAAGCCGATGCAAGTACAATGATTTCAGAATACGTACTACAAGTGAATAAACAACAGAAATCATAGTGCCATCACATATATTCCGGAATACAATATCACAATCATCATCACAAAACAACCTCCCGAGTCAGGCCTGTACCTCACGAGATACACATCCTGGGAGTCCTCGTCAGGCCCTCTCTAGTTGTACAACTCCACCGGGTGATCCGTAGGAAACGCGGCCTAGCAGATCCCAGGGGACCCTCACTAGTTTTAACTCGGTTCACACACACTCAAAAAACCACATGACACAAACCATTTTTTCCGAAATCATCACTTTTCACAAAAGCACATTTTCACATATTTACACGAAGTATATTAAACGTAATCAAAGTACTTGCCTCGATTGGAACGACACAAGAAACAACGAATGGAAGGACGTACGGTCTGAACTTTCCTCAACAATTCAATCCTACCACAACATAATACTATATTAAATACAATACTACGGAAGTTGAGAAGAAATGCCCTAAGTTCTACCCTTAGGGACAAACGATCGAACATTACGGAGGTAACAAGGGTCATACTCAAGAACGGATGAAAACTCGGAATTTAATCCATAAACTTTGAGGAAAAATAAAGGATTATGATTACAACATCATTATCTACCACAAATCAGAGCTAAAAACGAGTTTAAAAGATGAAAACCCGACAAATCTCTAAACTCCCGAAAACTAAGGTTAAGATGAACTTACCTTGATTCAGACGATAAATGTTGATGAGATGTTGTTAGCTTGATACTAGGAACTGAAAAATGTAGTTGGATGATGAAATACAACCAAAATCCGAACTATCCTATGCTCAAGATCACCAAACCGCTGGAGAAGAAGAGGGGAATGGAGAAAATGACAAATTCTAGAACATGCAGGCCTATTTATGCTGGAGCTATTAATGTGCGCTACGGCCTAAGTATAGCGCGCTCTAACGCTATGTCGGCACTACAGAACCTTCTGTCTGACTTTGCTAGCGTGTGATACACATATGTTTGCGTGCGCTATATACTGGCACTAGCACACGCTAGCTCCAATAATAGCGTGCTCTAACTGCTTGTCTAGACTCCAAAAACATTCTGTCCTTACTGTCAGGCCTAAATAGCGTGCGTTACCAACACATCTAACATGCGCTAATCCACCTCAATAGCGTACGCTAGTCTTCTATTAGCGTGCGCTAATGACCCATTCGAGATTCCAGAAAGCCTACTGCCCAGTCAGCCTAACGTGCGCTACAAACAATAGTAGCCTGCGTTATGGATACATGGTTAGCGTGGGCTAGTGATACAGTCTAGAGTGCGCTAACTGCTACTTCCCAGCATTAAAACCACGAAGTACGGTCAGAACAATCACAACCCGAATATAACAAAACTCAACAGCAACATTCCAATACCGTCACCAATATACACACGTTTCCAAATGCCAAACGATACAACATGGAAATTACAAATCAAATTCGCAACATAGTACATCCAAAATAGCTTACATAATTAATAAAATACACGGATATTACAAACAATACATAAATGCATGACAACAATGATACCCGAATGTATCACAACATGATCGGCACAAAATGACAAAAATGATTAGAGTACTTGCCCGAGTCCTTCGAGAGCAATCTCGATGTCAAAACCATCACCAATGATTATCCTCAATGTTCGACGATCCAAAATACCATGGACTATAGATAACTCATATCCTTGTCCTTACCATAATGTATCCTCGATACGCAAATATACCAATAACAAATGTAAATAATCAACATTATGATTTAATTCTCAAAATCAGAAAACAAAGTACAATCCCAAATCTCCATAGTTCACAATTATAATCATTGCTATACGAATTATAAACGAATGAAACTGAAACCATTCATTAAATAATATAAACCGAGCAAGTAATAACTTGCCTCGATACCGATACGACGATAGTGAAGCCATTAACAATTTCCTTGCCTTCGTCTACGAGCTCCTTGACTCCTACTAAAGCAAGATAACCTCGAACTCGACCACAACACACGATTCTAATCGACGATCCATCCTCACAACCTATTGTAATAAGCGATAACAAGAAGTTCAATAACATTCAACAATCAATATAACCAATCAACAAACTTGATAGTTCCACAATATCTCGATCAAGCATAAATCCGAACAATCCAACTCAAATAATTAGGAACTCATAACCACAATACGATTCCACAATCTGATAATCATATCAATAGTCAATTGAACCCGATAATAAGGGTTATAACGCACTCAATTCCGAAAGCAATCTCGTATACGGATTAACAAGATTCGTCCTTGTTCATAATTGTAAATTCACAGTAAAATAGTACTACCGATATGCTCGACCATCCGTACTATCCAAATAGTTCAATACCACGAAAAATCATATTCTAAGATTAACCATAATCTTTCCGGATTCAACCTCATATCATGATGCATATTTCACCAAGAACATACAAAATCTACCACTAAAATCGACATAATATTGGCTTTAATCACCAAATCCATGTTTATATCCAAAACCATTTATATCTTATAACATATTCCTCTCTGATGTGATATGTACCAAGAACACCAAGACACTATGATTCCATAATTATGTTTATAACAAAACAACATAATCCAAGATATATATATCATCATCTTTGTCAACCCAAACTCCATGAAACACCAAGAATCATCAACACTTCCATAATCTGTCATCACACGAAGTAAACAACGACAACAACATGAATAATCAAAAACGAAGAGAGCAATTAACCACCATACCCATAGAAGATAAACAGCACAATCCAAAACCACAAGAATCATATCAAGACCCAAGTATCAACAACAACATTAACAAAATTCGATAATCCATCTTACGAGCATGTTTGAACGAATTGCAACTCTTACAACATGAATAACCTTAACCAATATCTTCAATATCTTGTCATAATTTCATTTATTCATGTATAACATCATAATAAATAATAAGATAGACCAACATGCTTCTTAACATGTAAACATCCTTCCAAACCCGAGCTACAATCAGAGGGATACGAATGTTACCTTGTATTGATGAACTGCCATGAAGAACAATCGAACTCTTTCTAAGAATCATTATCAACTCTAAGAACAACTCCAATCTGTGCTTCCATGCTCATAACCAATTTACCAAAATCGGATTCGGAGGGTTGAAGGGCGAAGAAACAAAGTGAAACTTCTCAAAAATGCCGAAGTAATGGAGGTCTCACATATTTAAAGACTTCAAACATTACGTAAGATACATAATCCACTTAACGTACGTAACAATCCTTACATACGTTATCTGACCTTGATAGCGTACATAACACTTAATCCGGAGGCCACTGCCTTAACCTATTCAATGACTTACGTACGTAACATGCAACCCTTAACGTACGCAACAACACTTTACGTCCGCTATATGACCTTGATAGCGTACGTAACGACAGTCCAGAGGCTACTGCCTCATTTCGTTCTATAACTTACATACGCAAAGCCCTTGCCATAGCGTACGTAACATAGAGTTGACTTACTACAGTAGTAGTCCATTTAACGTACGTAATGAGCAGTCCATAGCGTACGTTAACCTCTTCGTTGACTTTCCTTATCGCATGCCAGCCATTCTATGGGCTCCACATGTTAGGTACAGATTCCTCTTTCCGATTCCTCTCGTAATGTACGTAATGCCTGATACATAACGTACGTTACCCTTAGCATATTAGCGTACGTTAGCTCCTCAACTTAGTGTATGTTATGGCTTCTGCACTTAGCCAATTATAACTGCTCATGTCCGTCTCGACATACTGGATACATATACACAACATACTGAATATATATAATCCTTCGAATAATATTCTCATACAATACGCGTGACACATAATATCTTCAAATGCAATTGTCGACCCAGCAGATGTCTCAGTCCTTCAATTATTTTATCCCTACTGTACAGATTCCACACTATTCAGTATAACTCGGATAAAATAACATTAAACAACCATAGTTGGAATTCAGGATATTATATTCTACCTCACTTAAAATAAGTTTCGTCCTCGAAACTTGCAATCCAGTCATAGTAAAAGTTCATACATAATATCCAGAATCATCACGAAAATGATCAATCATCATCATTAACGAATAACTAAAACAGTATACTTACAAGTGCGTCAAGTCAATGATCTACTGTGATACTAGCAAATGACTCCCCTTCAAAGCCTCAATATGCTTACAATCACAATTTCACGAACTTCAACAAAATACTTCGTTATAACTCAAGTATGGAATAATCTATCTGTGTCAAATCCTGTCTGCCTTATCACACAATTAAATCCCAATCTTGATAAAAACCAATAATATACGATACATCTGTGAAACAACTGCCCAAAACAATGGAAACAAATCCCGAAACATCGACGCAAAGTCCAAACGCTCATACGATCAATAATAATGATCTACCAATAAATTAACCGAGAATATCATCGACCTGATAAACTCCAATACGACCAACCAAAGGTCAAAACACAACTGAGAATATCATCAACATGATAAACTCCAATACTACCAATAAAAGATCAATAATAACTGGCAATACCCTCACATGGTATGCTCCAACACAATCAACACAGAACCACAGGGACAGATATATGAAAGAATAAAATTCTCAAAAGGTTACCCAAATCACATACCGTGGATCTCAAAGAAACACGCCCAACTGTTGGGCATACTCCTCGGCGTATGAACAACCAGTCACAAATCGACGAACATACCCAATCATACATGAAGTATGAACGACTAATCAATATGGCTCAAAAGTCAAAAATCACTATAGCAAAATCACGCTACTGCCACACCAATAGAGCCACGTGCACATATGCCCTGGTTTCACAAAACCCGAAGTTACAAAATCATATTATGTACTGAACCTACAACACGTGACATATTTCTCTTATCTGATCAACAAACCGGTCATCCCTGGATAACCAAACTACCATACTGAAGTTATAATCTCTTTTCATCGTGCCATTGATGTGTTATCCAGTTTTTGAGCCTCACTCAGAACTCCACCATGATATGCATTATGCACTACGTTTGTACGTATATCAATCACATTTTCAAAACAGCTTGAAATCATATAATCTTGTCAATAAAAATTCACTTCCGAAAGTTCTTTCAAGAATTTCAAAATCCCAAAATGCATATGTATATATTCGTGAGACTAAAATTAATTTTTGAAAAGTTAAAGTGGCTCGCTCATGCCAAGTTCTCGATGACAATTCTTTTCGAATATACATGATTAAATAAAATGAAATTATTCAAATGATTGACCACATCCATACTCTTGTATACCAATTCGGCTCGTCATCAATTTCACTGACATTCGGTCAGAAAATCACACAATAGAATCCAAAATCATATTGTATAGACTTCAATAAAATCTCATTTTCCACAGATGACTCGCAACATCGACCATTATTCCATTCTGCAACAATTCAACTACGCCATGATGAAACATGTTTTTTTAAAGACAACAATACTGTCTCTCAAATTAAATGTAAGAAAATACATTTTCATGACAGCGGGCAAAATAGTTTATTCAAAATATATCATGTTGAAAAGTATCATTTTCAGATGTTCAAAAATAGTTTCATATATCCCAAAATAAACTCGCATGACTACATGTCCCTCTCAAAAATCCACAATATTTCTCCCAAATACACAACTCCGTTTTCCAAGTTTAACCGACATATTGATTTTCCATAATCATAGCTTCTCAAGATCATAAGTTTTGTCCCAACTATTATATTCTGCTACCGCATACTGTAACTCATAATATTTTTCCGAATGTTTCTCAAAGTACATCAACTTATAACTGCAAATAACCTCAATGCTATCCAAAAATCTAAATACTTAAAGATCGTGGAGCTGACGATTCCCCGTGATACTAGAACTTGTCTAAACTCTAGAAAATACTCGATACAGATATTTTCAAAACATACATTTGGCAAATCAGTTTAACTGAAATTACGACACACCTCTTTCCAAAGAATTACGTTAATATCATTGGGATAAGTTTAAAACAACCACAGTACCACACTGGTAAACCACATAACTCACAAGCCCGAGTGAACAACAAAAACCCAGGGCTCTAATACTTGCCAACCGACAACTCAAATGACATGACAAAAACACGACTTGACTCGACCCGACAGCCTAGATTTCCACAACCTAAGCTCCGATACCATATTCTATAACACCTCCAGAGCCATCCGAGAATATTACAGCGCCGTGGACCTAGAAACGGCGATGATGGTAATATATTTTAAAAAATTCCAAGTCTTTATAAAATCCATTTATCAATACCGTCGTAAAATCTCATTTGAATGTACAAGGCCAAAACGCCAAAACTCAACAGTTTCAAAAGTATACGTTAAGCCACTGCTTGCACGCATTGACAAAATTTAGAAACTAATTTTCCAAAATAAACCCAAATTCGCAAAATACTAGCAACCCATTTTAAAACACACTCGCAGCGGATATAACAAATAACTAAAAATACTTTTGCATCGGACAAATGACAACTAGTCAAAGTACTCAATTCGTAAACACACGCCACATCCAGTATCCTCCGGGAAGCTCATCTCTTCACGACCGCTACAAGCTCGATCTCTGAGTACCTAAAAATAAAGCCCACAACGGGGTCAGCCATAATACTTAACAATGATAACGATCCCATCACATCAATAATTACATATCAACGAAAATACTAAGTAAGAATACTACCAATGTAATCTTACCGCCATAACTTTACTAATTCGTGATAATCCTCATCAAAATAATCCTCACCATATTCCACATCTCGTATTCTGAAAAACACACTGAATTGTATACAAACATTTGTACTGTATCCAAGATAATACCCAAGATTCTCAAAACGTACCAACACTATCCAACCCAATCCATCGGATACTATCATCAAATCTCAACATGATAATCGACTGTCCATCAAAAGACAAGTACCAGGAAAGAAATACGGAACATACCTCAAGATCCGCAATGCCATGATGAATCATGTCAGTCTAATTCGAGATCAGATCAATACAACATATAGACATGGTCCTACAAAAGACTTACAAATACGTACTCACATGACAACATCAATATGCACACAACAATAACAACAACATATACTTATGGTAATCTAACGATCCAGCGCGCACAACATAGATCCCAAGATGATCCTGTTAGATCAACACGAGGTGGATAACAAATAGTATACATATGCACAACAATACATGGGTAATCCGATGATCCAGCATTCACTGCATAGATCCCAAAATGTTCCGTTGCACCAACACGAGGTGGAAAAACCCATCCAATGATCCAGCACACGCTAGCATAGATCCCGAGATGATCCCGTCATATCAACACGAGGTGGACATACGACAACAATGCAAAAATGCATGATAACAACAATACATAAATGCATGACAACAATGATACACAAATGTATCACAACATGATCGACACAAAATGAAAAAAATGATTAGAGTACTTGCATGAGTCCTTCGAGAGCAATCTCGATGTCAAAACCATCACCAATGATTATCTTCAATGTTCGACGATCAAAAATACCACGAACTATAGATAACTCATATCCTCGTCCTTACCATAATGCATCCTCGATACCCAAGTATACCATTAACAAATGTAAATCATATACATTATGATTTAATTATCAAAATCAGAAAACAACGTACAATTCCAAATCTCTAGAGTTCACAATTATAATCATTGCTATACGAATTATAAACGAATGAAACTGAAACCATTCATTAAATATTATAAACTGAGCAAGTAATAACTTGCCTCGTTACCAATACGACGATAGTGAACCCGTTACCAATTTCATTGCCTTCATCTACGAGCTCCTTCACTCCTACTAAAGAAAGACATCCACGAACTCGACCCCAACACACGATTCTAATCGACGATCCCTCCTCACAACCTATTGTAATAATCGATAACAACAAGTTCGATAACAATCAATAATCAATATAACCAATCAACAAACTTGATAGTTCCACAATATCTCGATCAAACACAAATCCGAACGATCCAACTCAAATAATTAAGAACTCATAACTGCAATACGATTCCACTAGCTGATAATCATATCAACAATCAATTCAACCCGATAACAAGGGTTATAACGTACTCAATTCCGCAATCAATCTCATATAGGGATTAACAAGATTCCTCCTTGTTCATAATTATAAATTCATTATAAAATAGTACTACCGATATGCTCGACCATCCGAACTATCCAAATAGTTCAATACCACGAATAATCATATTCTAAGATTAACCATAATCTTTCTGGATTCAACCTCATATCATGATGCATATTTCACCAAGAACATACGAAATCTACCACTCAAATCAACATAATATTGGCTTTAATCACCAATTCTATGTTTACATCCGAAACCATTTATATCTTATAACATATTCCTCTTTGATGTGATATATACCAAGAACACCATGTCACCATTATTCCATAATTCTGTGCATAACAAAAAAACATAATCCAAGATATATATCGTCATCTTTCTCAACCCAAACTCCATGAAACACTAAGAATCATCACAACACTTCCATAATCTATCATCACACTAAGTAAACAACGACAACAACATGAATAATCCAAAAATGAATAGAGGAATTGACCACCATACCCCTAGAAGATAAATAGCACAATCCAAAACCACAAGAATAATATCAATACCCATATATCAACAACAACATTAACAAAATCTGATAATCCATCTTACGAGCATGTTTGGACGAATCGCAACTCTTACAACATAAATAACCTTAACCAATATCTTCAATCTCTTGCCATAATTCCATTAATTCATGTATAACATCATAATAAACAATAAGATAGACTGACATGCTTCTAAACATGTAAACATCCTTCCAAACCCGAGCTACAATCAGAGCGATACGAATGTTACCTTGTATTGATGAACTACGATGAAGAACAATCGAACTCTTTCCAAGAATCATTATCAACTCTAAGAACAACTCCAATCTGAGCTCCCAAGCTCATAACCAATTTAGAAGAACCAAAATTGGACTCGGAGGGTTGAAGGGCGAAGAAACGAAGTGAACTTCTCAAAAATGCCGAAATGACGGAGGTCTCACATATTTATAGACTTCAAACATTACGTATGCTACATAAACCACTTAACGTACGTAACAATCCTTACGTACGTTATCTGACCTTGATAGCGTATGTAACACTTAATCCAGAGGCCACTGCCTTAACCCATTCAAGGACTTACGTACGTAACATGCAACCCTTAATGTACGCAACAACTCTTTACGTCCGCTATCTGATCTTGATAGCATACGTAACGACGGTCCAAAGGCTACTGCCTCATTTCATTTAATAAATTACATAAGCAAAGCCATTTCCATAGCGTACGTAACACAGAGTTGACTTACTACAATAGTATGTCCATTTAACGTTCGTAATGAGAAATCATAGCGCACGTTAACCTCTTCGTTGACTTGCCTTTTCGCACGCCAGCCGTTCTCTGGTCTCTACATGTCAGGTATAGTTTCCTCTATCTGATTCCTCTCATAACGTACGTAATGCATGATACATAACGTACGGTACCCTTAGCATATTAGCATACATTATCTACTCAACTTAGCATACATTATGGCTTATGTATTTAGCCAATTATAACTGCTCCTGTCCATCTCGGCATACTGGATACGTATACACAACATACTGAATACATATACTCCTTGCAATAATATTCTCAGACAATACGCCTGACACATTCAAATGCAATTATCGACCAAGTATGATAATTATACCAATACAGATGTCTCAGTCCTTCAATTATTTTATCCCTACTATACAGATTCCACACTGTGCAATATAACTCGGATAAAATAACATTAAACAACCATAGTAGAAATTCAGGAAATTACAATCATAAAGTGAAGAAATATACTGTCCTCAACGCAAATAGCACATCAAACAGCGAACAATCATCAAAGCATACAATTGCTATTTCGACTTGTTCTACCCAATCCTTACGTTGAGATAACCTTAGCCCGGTGTGGACTAAGTCCTTGCTAGTTCCGACATCTGTGGAAAGAATAGCATTGAAGACGAAGCTTCGATCTGTGGGAGAAGAAGCAAGTCGATAAGAGCCAAGCCAATCTATGTGAATGTCTTAAGCTTTTTGCTGGCTGTATCAATTGGTGCGAACAATACAGCAACAGGTTTAGTTAAAGTCACGTAGTTGTGTACACAGTGATTTTAATAAACTTGTTACTCCTGTGTGTAGGACCAATGGACGTAGAGGGGTTTACCTCAAATCACTAATATCTGTGTGTATTTTACATTCTATCCTTATTGTTTTCTTATCAAACTGTGACTTAAAGTATACATATATTGAAAACCCTGTACACATCAAGCAAACAGGAGATTACCTAGTTGTTGTATTTATAGTAACGCAATATCAGTCTTCCGCCACATAAATAACTTCAACAAAAAAGAAACAACTTATTCAACCCCCTCTCCCCTAAGCTGTTTACTATACACTCTGTGGCCAACAAGGAGCATATTGTTAGTGATTAGCATTGCATCTTACAGGTCTGGGAAGCTGGAGTTTCTGCTACTTATGATAGGAACTGGGGGCGGAATCACAGTCTTTGCTGTCCGAGGTGGGGCAGCTGCAACCTTTACGGGACTCGGGTCCTCTTCGGGTTCAGGAATGGGTCCCACTCTCCTGACAAATACCGTACTAGACTTTCCCTTATGGGAGAATAAGTCATATCCTAAGCCATGTTTATCGTGGGTATGCTACCCAGTGCTTAGAATCTCTTCCATCCTTCTTGAAGATTTTTCAAATGATTTCAGGATGGTCTCAAGTTCTCCTTCTTGTTTCTCGGGAGTTTGAATTTTAGCTTCGAGTACATCATAATCATTTGTCGTGCACTCATTATGAGACGTTGCCTCATTTAGTTCTTTTGCAAGTTTATGATTGCTTTTCATGAGTGATTTTGCGATTTTCGTGATCCAAAGACATGTTTTCATAGTTGTTTTTGAGCAAGTCGTTTTCATCCTTCAGATTTAGATTTGAAAGTGGAGCTGTAGGTTTTCTTATTTAAGCATCTCATGGGCCTTTTGAATGGTTCTAAACTCATTCATCATGTTTTCAAAAGTATGCGATGCATTGATGGAAATATTTGAGATTGAGCTTACCTCATCATCGCTGTTTTCATAATCTTCTATTTCCTTAGCCATAAAGCACATATATGTTGTATCCTCTATTTCATCGTTGGAGGAGTCACTGTCAGTGATCGCCTGTAGGCACTCCTCGATCTTGTTTGATGCAGGCGAGGCTTCTGATTCACTCAGGGTCTTGAGCTTGTTTCTCCAAGCATGCCTCTTGTCATCTTTCACTACGCCATAGATGGCCTACTGCAACAAATTTGCATGGTGTTGCCATATAAAATGTTGCAATAGCTATGCAAAATTTGGTCTAGTGCAACATTGTATCTTGAGTGTTACTGTAGATACAAATATGATGATGCCTTAGCAGCAAAGTGTTACAGGCTGTAACACATATGATCCAGTGTGGCCGTAGATGTACTATTTATTAAAAAAAACATATTTTTGATGTAAAAATAAAAATAAATAATCATTTACTTGAGAACTAATTAATTTTGTGTAAAATAGTTAATTTTTTACAATAAAAATTAACTGTTTGTAATTGGAGTGGAGTGTGATATCTAATCAAAAATAATATTTTTTAAATAAATTTAATATGAACAAATTAAAAAATATGAAATATTTATAAAATTAAAAATAAGAATGCAAAGTATTTATGTGGATAGAATAACTAACTACTCATCCCATATACACAATATATATTAGGCATATATACGTATATATACATATCTACTATATTATTTAATTATATATATATATATATATATATATTTACATAATACAACAGATAATATATATTTTATATAAAAATATAACACTATTCGTAACATAAACCCTAATCTTTATTCTTTCTTGGCATTCTTGCACTGCACAGCCGCTACTTCAAAAGAAAACACCCTTCTCTGTTCTTCTTCTCCCAACATTCCCATTGAAATCCTTTCTTCTTACTTCTTCTTCATCAACGTCAATGTCTCGCCGAGGCACCATCATCATCTCGGCGAGCCACCACCCCTTTCTTATGCCGTGTTATTTGTAAGCATCTATTGGAGGGTAGGCTTTTGTCCCTAAAATTGTCCAGATGCAAATTCTTCTGGGTTTAAATGGAAAGGAAACCAAGATTGCTGAGTATAGAGATTCACTTCCTAATCAGCTAACGACCCACCTCTTTTCATTTCAGGTCAGATATCGGGCCCTCGGTTCACTCAAGTAGTTCGTGTGTGCTCAATTGTGGTATTTTTATATCTCTCTCTGTGTGTGTCATTAAATTGGTTGCATTTTTTGTGTGTGTGTTCTATGAATGTGATTAATGAATTTAATAGATCTGAAAAAATAGATGAGCTGTAAACATACTTAGATTTTCAATTCTTGAGTGATTAGTATATCTCAGTTTCGAATTTATATTTGTTGAGTATATGTTTTGTATGTCTTTATGGCCTCACTAACTCTGTGTGTATAATATTTATCTATGTATGTTTATTAGTATACAATTGATGTAATCTGTGTATGTATGTATGTATATACATTGTCTATTTGTACCTCCTCAAGTTAAGCCTCCCTTCTCTTTTACAACATAAGAGACCGAATACCTGACAAAATATATACAGGATGGTGGAACTGAAGTTGTCCAGGTAACTCCACTTGTACACCAGGATTCAAGGTTCTAATTTTGGGTGCTGCTGAAGGCATTAGCCAGCCCCTTTCTATGTTGATGAAGATGAATACACTTGTCTCAGTTCTTCATTTTTTTGATGTTGTAACGCCCCTGGTGTTACTGCTGTATAACTCACCTGGACACTGACGCTGTGGTATGTTCTTTACTAACAAAGCACTAATTTTGTGTAATATAAATTATATTGTGGTTAATATTTAGTTGTGGATATAGATATTAATGAATTTTGAATTTATAGGTGAGGGGATTTTTGGGACAACCACAAATTGAGAATGATCGTTGGTGTAAGGTTTACCTGATACACTTTTTATTCCAACTGGTATATGACTGAAGTCTATATTTCAGATGCGAGCTCATGAGTGGCTCTTTTCAGCAGAAGAAGGACAATGGCTCATTGTTGTAAGCTCAAAGGCTGCTAGATTGGTGTTGGTAAATCTCACTAGTCACTGATGAGTTTAATATATTTTCTAACTTCATCTAGTCTCTTTCCACCCAATATTTTAATATTAGAATTATTATTGATTGGTTTCAGATTTTACTGGACTCCAGCAATTCTAATGCTGCCCTGGAAGATATTCAGGTAATATCCAACTTCATTTACTGTAGTTGGAAGGGTCGGTCTGGCTTTCTTGATGTATATTTGAAGTCTCAATAAATTTGGTTTTCCTTATTTCAGAAAGATCTCTCTCCTTTAGTCAAACAATTGACACCAAGAGATTGCGTTGATGGAGTTTCAATTCCTTAAGTATCCGTCAACCTCTACTTATCCATTGAGAAGATACATATTGTCATATTTTAGTTGAACAATGCTTTTAGCTCTTGCTTTTATCTTGATATGCAGTTTACATGTGAAGAATCATTTCAACATAACTGATATTTAATGTCACATTTTGAAATTAATTTATTTTGTAGGATAAGCTTGAAAAAGTATTGCGTGAAGGAGGCAGTGATGGAGTTGTTCAAGAACTTATTTCTGATGGAAATTCGCACGGTCCGTCATGGTTTATAGAACGGCACACTCATACTTACCATTGGATAACTATAACACTCATAGCTGGTCGGGAGGGTTTTCTTTTTGGATCGTAGTCTTGTTTGTTTGAGTCCTAGTCCTGACATTATTTTACGTTATGATTGTAATTTTGTGTTCGTGCCAAAGAATCGATGGAGCACTTTTTATTAAGACTCGTAAGCGAAAAGAGGGTCGCGAGTACATGACTTATGGAAAAGTACTAAGTTCATAATTGTAAGTGTTCTATTATTTAGTTCATCACATGCCAGGTATATTCTTCCATTCAAGTCTATTTAATTTGACATGGACGTGGCTTTATTTTGTAGGACAAAATGAACTTCTATTGGATGTAAAAACACATGGTCCTTTATGGCTTATAGGAAGATGTGTAAAGTCTGATAAATGCTCCACTTCTGGAAAGACAAACTCGCAGATCAGTGACTTGACGACCAAATCAGGCAAGAAGTTGTTGACGAAATGGAAGAAAAGCTGGAGAAGATGCTACATCAATTTGGTGGAACTTTATCCCACAATATCAAGTGATAACGACAATGGCTCTCCTATTACCGGAGGAGATGCTACATCTTAGATTTTCTGTTTTTTAAGTACTGTATTTCATGAATTTTGGTTGTTGTATTTAAGCTGTTTAACTATTTCCATTACGTACTTTAAGACTTATAACTCTATGTGCTTGGTTAGATATTATGGTGGATGGATGGTGTGGAGGGTCCTATTTTGGTGGTTAGACTTATAACTATATGGTGTGGAGGGGCTTTATTTGGTTAGATATTTTGGATGGATGGATGGTATGTGTTGTTTTTTGAATGGATGGATTCTGAATTGTAATGGATTGGTAATTAATATAAAAAAATATTTCATGTCAATTTTTTTTGTGTAAGTGTTGCAGTAGGTGGTACATAGTGTTGCAGTTACTTACTAAAAACGTGTTGCAGAAACTTAAAAAGTGTTGCAAGTAGCTTCCCTAACAGGTATGCGGCCAACATCGGACCCCACATATGGGCCCATATAAGGGGGCCATAGGTGGGCCCCACATGTGGGCCCCTGCTATTACAGAAAATTGACCTCTGCTGCAACACTTGTTTAATGTTGTTATGGACTATATTTAACGATGCCTTGCAGTCTTATGGTAACAGAAGGAGTGGTGTTGCAGTAGGTAACATAAGTGTTGCTATAGGGATCTACCGCAGCGGTGAAAAGTGCAACACCAAAAAAGTGTTGCTGTTTTGATTTTCTTATCTACAGCAACATTTTTTTTGATTCTTACAACATTTTGCAGGAGTTGCCGTAGGCCATCTATGACGTAGTGTTTTTCCTGCTTCTCGGCTTCGGGCAACTTCTGTAATTTTGGATGAGGACATTTATTCGCATAATGTCTTGGTTTCCTGCAGTTGTAACACATGTTAGAATCTCCAGATGAAGGAGATTCGGAACTCACCCTGTGATATGGCTTGCTCTTGTATGGGGCTTTCCATATTTGTTAATGAACTTCCTGAATTTGTGCATGAGCAGGGCCATCTCATCTTGTGACAGGATGTCACCGTCGCTGTTTACTGCCTTGCATGCCGATTTTGATGTGCTGGGGTGCGGAAATGTCTCCTGTCAGATACAACAGCCAATGATGTAGTCTTGGTAGGTCACTCTTTGGATTTCTCTGTAGGTCACAAGTCGTCCAGGAATAAGTCTAGAGGGGGGTGAATAGACTTATTGAAACTCTTAAACTCTTTTTTTTCAAGGAGTAAGTTTCTTCAGCTGATAGATATACAAATGACTTAGAATCGTTTGTTCTCAATACGTGCGGAAATCAGCTGATGACGAATACAAAACAACTAATGAAACACTTAACAATGAATGCAGCAGTTAAAGTATGATGCAATAAAACAGTAAAATACGCAGGCAATTATAGTGGTCTCAGAGGTGGGGTAATCCTCTACTAATCCACTTTTCTCCAAACCAGTTGGAGATGAATTCACTATAATTGTCAACAAGTGATAAATATTACAGTGATTCAACCAAACTACAACAGCTTCCAACCAGTGGAAATCCGTGCCGTTGTAACACACTTGACTGCCTTGCACCTCTTGATCCTCGATCCTTGGATGCCTTTACAGTCTCGAACTTCAACTAGTGAAGTACCCCGAACTCAGGATTTAAGACACGAGTTTTTGTCTTCTCCAACTAAGAGCTTCTTCGAGTATGAACTTTGATAACCGCTCTTTTCACAATGCTATAGTTTGCTTTAGATTGCTCGAATGCTTTGATCGCTTGAAAGTATGTTGGCACCGTTTGTATGTAATTATAGGTATATGCTCGGTTTCAAATCTTCGGATATATATAGGACACGATCTCTGAGCTTTTCCTTCATAGCCGTTGCAAATCTTTTCAACAAATCCGTCCGTTGGAGAGGTAGACTTCATTGTTTTCTTTCTGAGCATTGCAAGGCTGGATTCCCATAATTTAATCCATTTTTCGACCGTTGTGAAGACTTTGCATGTGAGGCGCCGAATCTTTTTGAATAAGGTAAGATTAAAGTCTTCAAGGTGGGTCTGGATGAATTTATTTAATTCATATCCTTTGCGGGAATCTCTCCAATTTGTCTCTTCACGTTGCATGTGACTTTCCGTAATATTTGACTTTTCAACGCATGCTGACGTGGACTTGGAGTACTTGGCTGATCACAGGTAGGCTGATGTAAGTTAACTTCTCTACAGTCTGGACCTCTCTGATGTTTACTGTTTGGGACTCGCCTGATCAGATGATCTGTTTGAGGTTACTTGACTGCAGTCTGGTCAAACATCTCTGATAATTTTTGTTGACCAGAACTTCTCTGATATGACTCGGCTGTACCTCTCTGGTGAACTTAGCTGATCTTAAGTACTTAGCCAATTTTTACCCTAACTTATTTTGGCCTATAGAAGATACTCATTTGGTTCTTCATTACACTTTGCCAAGTTTTACACTTAACATAATTTGGCCTATGGAAGATACTCATTTGGTTCTTCCTTACATTTTTGCCAAGTAAGTATTTGAATTTATATTAATGACATCATCAAAATCTAACAAGTATTCCTAACAAATTCCCCCTATTTTGATGATGGCAAAACTTTAAGGAAATATTCAAATATACAAGTCTGCACTTGAGTGCAAGACACAAACTAAAATCAGTCTAGTATTGAGACAACTGGAGATTGTCATTCAAGAGACTGTTATAAAATTTTCTGATTTGATTACAAATACATGTCTGAAATTTACAAGAAAATTTTACAAGTACAGAAATAAATAAAAGTCATCTGCCTCTGCCTCTGCCTCTTCGAATAGGCTGCTTGGTAGGCCTGACAGGTTTAGCTCCGATTGGTCTTGTATTGACCGGGGAAAGACCATACTTCCTCTTCACAACAAGAGCTGCAAAATCTTGCTCTTCTTGAGATGAAAACTTATTCTCAACACACAGCTTCTTGATTTTTCTCTGGAGTGCAAGTTCATCCAAAGCATTTCCTTTCACCAAGGTGGGAGGTTCTTTGGCACTGAACAGAGGGATCATGGGATATGCATTTCGTGCCTCAGCATGTTTTACAAGAATAGTCCAGAGTTGTGGGTGAGCTTCTTCCATGAAGTTGATGAAGATCTGCTGTGGGGAGAGATTATCATCCTGGAGTATTTCCAAGATGTAGTAGTCTCTGATGAATTTTTTCTTTGCAGATCCCCACATGGGTAGAGCTTCGTATGGTACAAATTCTTCAACGTACCACAACTCCTTGCCTTCCCACTCTAGAGTAGGCTCAAATCCTCCTCTGGTCCTCCTCTTCTTGCCTGCAGGATGATCATCAGCCTGTTCTTCTGGTTCTGCTCCTCCCTTCCTTTTAGCTGAGGATGTCCCAGTAGTGATCAACTGGACATCCTGCCTCTTCTTCGTTCTTAGCTCTTCCCTTATTTCTCCTTGAATGCTGCCTTCCCTCTGTATCATATCTTCCCCCTTTTTGCCAAAGATCAACCAAATTGGTCACCGCTCCATTCTCAGGCATCCAATCGGACATGCCAAATGGCATTCTCGTTGTTTGTAGGGGAGGAGGTTGAGGGACTTCCGTTGCAAAGAAAGTATCAATCTTGGCATTGATGGATTGGAGATCAGGGGTGACCTGAGATGCAAGCAACTCTCCAATAGTATCCTTCACTATTTGCCTTATCAGCTCGGTCATCGCAGGTGAGATCTGCGATGGTGGAGAGTGCTCGCCTGAGCCTTCAGCGAATGATCCACTAGACTGCAGGCTCCTATCTGCAGCTGGCACTCCAGATGGGGTCTTTTCAGGTGTCCCTGACCTGGAGTCCTCAGCCAACTCTGCATCCAGGCTGGTATACCAGGCAGGCGCCCCAGCCTTGTCTGCAGCCTCTAATTCTGGCTCTTTCTCCGGCTCCTTTTCTTTCTCTTCTTCTTCCTTTTCTAATTCCTTCTCTTGTTGTTCCTCCTTTTCTTCTTCATCAACATTCTCTTTTTCTTTTCAGCTTCTTTTTCTCCTCCATCATCCTTATCATCATCATCATCATCATCATCATCATCATCATCATCCTTCTTATCATCTTTATCATTTTCTCCATCATTCTCATCATCTTCTCCATCATCCTCCTTTCCTTCATCATCCTTCGGATCTACCTCTTCCCCTTCTTCTTCTTCTTCATCTGCTAATTCTTCTGTTTTTTCAACTTCTTCTGTTTGTTTTTCAACTAAAACATTTTCTCCTCCTCTTCTTTCTTCCTGCTCCTCTTCTTCGTCATCTAAAACAATGACCTCCTCTTCTTCTCCTCCATTCACTTCTTCAATCCTTATTTCTTTTTCTTCTTCCTCCTCATCCTCTTTCCCAAAGGATCCATCAAAGATACTATACATTATAGAATGGATGTATTGGTCCATGTTGGTTTTGAAATTTGACATGAACCAATTCTCCTGGAGGATCAAAACTATGTCTGATACTTTGCAAAAGTGTATCAGTACATCCTCTGTGGCTTGGGGATATTCCCAACCACTGGTTTCAATATAGGTTTGAAGTTTAGCAAATGACAGTGATTTGAAAAATTTCCACTCTTCAAAAATATTAACAAAAGAGTGTTTTAGAGCTTGAGGTTTAACTAACTGTAATTGCTCTATGGACAGGTTGAAAAGATTGTTGTCCAGCAGGTTAAAGGTGTAGTTTGCTTCAGGGATTGAGATAATTAAACCTCCTTCTTCCTCTTCTGTGATGAATGCTGGGGTGAGGACAGCGACGATCTGAGTTTCCAGGCTGCCCGGAGCAGGCTGGTCTTCCAGGTGGGTAGGTGACCTGGCTGCAGGACTGGTATAATGTTCTGGCTGCTCCTCCTGGCTGAACTGCAGTCGCCTGGGCCTCTTAGGTGAGGGTTCTGGTGATAACTGCATGATGGATGGCTCTCCAGGGGCTGGCCCCATTCTCTTGAACCGGACAGCAATCGGTGTGTTGTCTGACTCCGAGTCTGACTTGGTTGTAGATCGGTTGTCGCCTGTAGGTTGATCGGACTCGTCTGGTGAGGGTCTGTAGGACTCGTCAGACAATTCTTTGAGCATCCGAGCTGCTCTTCTGTTGCCTCCCAAATTCCTCAACGTCTCTTGGTCCAGATGACCAAGTCTCTTGTTGATGTGGAAGGGGTCAGTACTTCCCTTTGCCACACCCAACTTTTCCAAGATCCAACTTAGCTGCGTTCCAAACGCCAGCTTGGATCTGAATTTCTTTTCATCAGCAAGCCATTCGGCTTTGTTGACCTCGCGAACTAATTGTCTGAAGATGTAGTCAGCCCAATCAATCGGGTCGTCCTGAATCAGTGCTCCCAGCACTGTGAATTTCGCCGACGATAGTTGGTCGTAACTGCCGGCCATACCCATAATAATTTTGTTGGTAATATCCAACATATATCGATACTCCTTTTTAATCTCGCTCCTTTTGGAAGTGAGCTTCAGCTTCGTCGGTTGGTCAATCGCCTTGATCTTTAGCCAAGTGTCGGTTGCTGTCTGCTTGAGAGCCTCGACGGCTATGCCACGGTATTTCATACCAAAAACTTTATGAATCGACTCCGGCGAGATGTCGACTTGAATTCCGCCGACAGTGCTCCTGATTCCTTCTTCAATCACATGGGCTTCGCGGTAGAAAGCGATGACGTCCTCCTTGTATAAGCGCTTGGGACTGATATCCAGAAATGGGTAGATCCCATTCTTCTTCATCGAGTGGATAAGGAAGAGTACATCGTTGTTATCCAGATTTGCTTCCAAAAGACCTTCGAAATCAACGACCAAAGAAAAGATGATCTGGTCTTTGACCGCCTTCATGTTAACGCCTTCGAAATAGGATTCCATTTCTGCAAATAAGAGATTTTCTTAGTGTATTTGGAGTTCAAAGAATTTTTGCTCTGTAAATTTAGGGTTTGAAAGACTGGTAAGCGTAAAGGTAAAGTGAAGGGTTTTCCGTCCTTATAAGGAAGATGAAATGACGTTTGGATTAATTTATTATTTATTTTGAATCGGTGGTTCGCCTTTTGAGATTCTTTTTAAATTTCAAATTCTAATCGGTGGTCCAGGTTTTGTTTTTAAAATCGGATGATTAGATTTTAATTGGTCATAGTGGAGGTCGATTTAGCCTATGATTGCCACGTATATTTTTATGCCACTTGTGAACCACTTGTAAACAAAAAATTAATATAATATTATTGTACATATAGCAGATAATAATAAAATATTCAGAAGTTGGTTAAGTTTAGAAAACGTAGCTGGTTGACTGTTGACTGCTCTGCATCAGGTGAGTTGACTCCTTGGACTTCTCGCCTGAGATTTTGATCAGCTAGGTTCCTTTGTCCGTCCTTCGTCCTTTTTGTCTGCATCAGCTAGGATCTGATTTCTTTAATCAGCTGGGTCCGTCCTTCCTCTGAAATGCTTCAGCTTGCTTTTTCCTCTGTACTAGATTCCCAATCTAGTAGACCAAGTTCTCTGCTCAGCTCCAAGAATCTCTCTTCTCGCAAAGGTTTGGTAAAGATGTCAGCTATTTGGTAGTCTGTGCTGACTCTTTCAACTCTAACTCTCTTGTTAAGCATGTGATCTCTAATGAAGTGGTGCTTAACATCAATGTGCTTGGTCCTCGAATGCAAAACCGGATTGTTGGTTATTGCAATAGCACTATTGTTGTCACACCAGATAGGGACTTCATTGGCAATGATATTATAATCCCTCGGCTGTTGTCTGATCCATAAGATCTGGGCACAACAACTACCTGCAGCTAGGTATTCTGACTCTGTGGTGGAGATAGAGTTAGAAACCTGCTTCTTGCTAAACCAGGATATCAGTCTGGTTCCTAGGAATTGGCACGTTCCACTAGTGCTTTTCCTATTAATTTTGCATCCTGTGAAATCTGCATCTGAATATCCTGACAGCTCGAAGTTATCGTCCTTAGGATACCATAGTCCAACATTGATCGTAGACTTAAGGTATTTAATTATCCTCTTTGCTGCATCTAGGTGCGACTGCTTAGGCTTAGATTGAAATCGCGCACAAACTCCTACGCATAGGATATGTCTGGCCTGCTTGCAGTGAGGTATAGCAATGATCCAATAAGTCGTCTGTAGTGGGTTGAATCCACTGATATGCCTGCCTCGTCTGCATCTAGGTGAGTATTTGTGCTCATAGGGATTCTTGCTGGCTTGGCTGATTCCATTCCAAATCTCTTGATTAGATCTCTGGTATACTTAGCTTGGTTGTGAAAATTCCATTTTCCATCTGCTTAACTTGTAATCCGAGAAAGAAGTTAAGCTTTCCCATCATACTAATCTCAAACTCTCCTTGCATAAGGTTTGAGAATTTCTCACACAGCTCTGGGTTGGTTGAGCCAAATATGATGTCATCCACATATATCTGGACTATTAATATGTGGCCTTCGTGCTCCACTCTGAATAGGGTCTTGTCCACCTTTCCTTGGCAAAAACCATTCTTTTCAAGAAACACAGACAGTGTTTCATACCATGCTCTTGGTGCTTTCTTAAGTCCATAGAGAGCTTTCAACAGCTTGTAGACTTTGTCTCCTTTGACAAAACCCGGGGGTTGCTCTACATAGACTTCTTCTTCTAGGATGCCATTTAGAAATGCACTTTTTACATCCATCTGATAGACTTCAAAATCCTTGAATGCGGCATATGCGAGGAATAGTCTGATGGCCTCTAATCTTGCAACAGGTGCATAGGTTTCATCAAAATCTATTCCTTCACACTGTGCATAACCTTTAGCAACAAGTCTGGCTTTATTCCTAACAACAATTCCATCTTCGTCACTCTTGTTTTTGTACACCCATTTGGTGCCTATAACCTTCTTGTGATCTGGTCTGTCTGTTAGTTCCCAAACTTTGTTCCTTTCCATCTGCTCCAGTTCCTCTTGCATGGCATTGATCCAAGAATAATCCTCCAAGGCTTGTTCTGTTGTCTTGGGTTCTATCTGTGACATGAAGCAAGAGAACATTGCCATTCCTGCGGGTAGAGTTGACTGTCTTGTCTTAACTCCATCAGTCAGCTTCCCAATGATTTGCTGGATTAGATGGTCTTTGAGCCACTTGGGGATATCGTCTTCTTCTGGGTCTGTTCCCCCTGTTTAATTGCTCTGGTGGATTTCTGCATCAGCTGGGATCTGGTCTCCTTGGTCTGCAACTGGATCAGCTACCGTCTTGTCATCTACAGGTTGGGTCTGATCTGCAGATGAGTCTTTATCAGCTACAGCTGGGTTTTCATCAGCGGCAACTGGATCAGATAGGTTTGGTGTTCCTGTCTGATATGCAGTTGGGTCTTCGGCAGCTACAGTTGCGTCTTCAGGCTGGTCTGCAGGTGAGTCTACCATTCCAGTGTCATGTACAATGAATTCTTCGAGGGTTGCTGATTTGAGATTATTCTCAATTAGCTCAACTTGCTTTCTGTACTCAACAGTAGATTCGTCAAATACAACATGGGGTGTTTCTTCCACAACTAAGGTTCTTTAATTAAAAACTCTATATGCCTTGCTTCTTTGTGAGTATCCCATGAAGAGACCATCATCAGTTTTAGCATCAAAGGTATTTAGTTGTGTTTTACCGTTGTTGTGGATGAAACACTTACAACCAAAAACGTGAAAATAAGCAACAGTAGGAGTTCTATTATTCCAAATCTCATAGGGAGTTTTGCCATGTCTCCCTAGTATCATACTCCTGTTCTGAGTATGGCAAGCTGTGTTGACAGCTTCAGCCCAGAACCTCTTGGGCAGGTCCGCTTCTGCAATCATGGACCTTGCTGCTTCCTTCAGGGTTCTGTTTCTTCTTTCAGCAATACCATTCTGCTGGGGAGTCCTGGCTGCAGAGAGCTCATGTTGGATCCCATTCTGATCGCTGTAATCAGTGATTGCTTTGTTGAGAAATTCTCCTCCTCTATCTGATCTGATCTTGATGATGGATAGGGATTTCTCATTCTGGATCCTTCTCAGCAGCTTAGGTAGCTTGGTCAAGGTTTCACTTTTCTTATACAAGAAGATAATCCAAGTGTACCTTGAATAATCATCTACTACAACAAGTGCAAGCTTTCGGCCGCTTAGAGTCCTTGGCTTGATAGGACCAAATAGATCCATGTGGAGTAGATCTAAGATCCTTGTTGTGAGGGTTGTAGGCTGGACTGGTTTGAATGATGGTCTGGTCTGCTTCCCTTTCTGACACGCATCACAAAGAGCTTCCTTCTTGAATGCTTCCTCTGGGAGTCCTCTGACCAGCTTCTGAGAACTAATATTGTTGATGGCTTTGAAGTTCAGGTGACATAATCTCTTGTGCCACAGCCATCCATTCTCAGCTATTGTCTTAGATAGAAAGCAGGAGTTAGGTGTTCCTGTGTTCCAATCTATCATATAGACATCTCTCCTTCTAAATCCTTGTAGCTTCACCTCTCCAGATAGGATATCTATCACCATACATTTCCAAATGGTGAAGACTACTAGATTCTTCTCATCGCAAAACTGGCTTATGCTCAGGAGATTATATTTGAGCCCTTTAACATAGTGAACTTTGGATATCACAATATTTCCACGATGCAGCTCTCCAAAGCCCTTTGTTTGTCCTCTAGAGCTATCTCCAAAGGTTACATCAGGACCTCTTTCTTTGGTGTATTTAGACAGCATCTTCTTGTTCCCGGTCATGTGTCTTTAGCATCCAGAATCTACAAACCATTCTTCACCTCCAAAGTTTGAATTTGTGAAGATGTGGTTGTAGTCTTTCCACCTTTTCTGCAATCAGACAAGCAGAGATTTAGGTACCCAAATCTTTGTGGGTCCTCTAGGGTTAGCTGGTTTCCTGGAGAATTGATTTCTCCTTGGATTGTAAAAATTGATATTATTAGTACCCATATAAGGTGTGTAAGGTCTAGGTCTGTATCTCCTGTTGGGATTGTATACCGGATATTCCTCAAAATATTGATAGTGTGGGCCATTTCTAAACCATGGCTGATACCATTTATTAAATCTTTGAGGTCTCCACACTTGTTCATTTTGGAAATTAGGATAACCTTGAGGTTTCCATCTGCCCCTCCCATTTTGAAATCTGTTTTTAGGGAGTTGTTGATAATAGTGGGCATGTTGTCTGGGCTGCTGCTTCTGCCTGGGCCATTGCCTAGTCGCTTGTCTAGATGGCTGCCTTGTGTACCCTGGCTGCAGCCTAGACTTGTGACTTGGTTGTTGCCTATTTTTAAATATTGGTTTGTATGTAGGCTCAGCAGTCGAGACAATAGTTTCTCCCTTGATAAAAGTGGTTTTAGAACTAGAGGGAGTGTGAGGATCATATCCAAGGCCTGATCTGGAATATAGTGGCCTTTTATTAATACACAGCTCGTCCAGAGTTGAAGACGCCTTCAGGGAGGTTATTTCCTGCGCCTGAGTCTTATTTACCTCAGTCAGCCTAGTAAATTCGCCTTTGACATGAGTAAGTGCAGCTGACTTTTCTTTAAGTAAAACAGTTAGCCGATTTATCTCAGCTGTAGTGTCATCAGCCTGGTTTTGCAAGTTAGCTGCAGTTATCTCAACTGTATTCAGTTCTAGGCTGAGTTTTTCAAAATCATTTTTCAGCTGCCTATTCTCATCTTGCAGCTGAGTCTTCTCTGCTGATACAGATAGGTGTGCAGATTTTAGTGTTTCAAAATCTTTAAATAGCTGATTTACAGATTCGTGTAGATCCATATCTTGTGACATGGCTGAACTATTATTTGAACCAGAGGGTTTTGATGTTACCTCTTCATCAGCTAGGTTGGCCATCAGGCAGTCATACTCTTCATCATCATCATAAAAGAATCCGCTGCTTGATTCTACATGCTCCTGATCTTCTCCGATGAGGGCCTTCCTTCTGTCTTCTTTTCTGCCCACCTCCTTCTTGCTCTCGTCCTTCTTAAGATCAGGACAGTCGATCTGAATGTGTCCTGTCTTGTGACAATTATAGCACTCCACCTTCCAGCTTCCGGCTTTCTGGTTCCTTCTGGGATTCTCCTTATAATTTTTCTTGTATTTGGAGTAGTTTTTCTGGAAGTTGGTGAACCTCTGCATTATGAATGCCATTTCTTCCTCAAAATCTAATGGATTTGGAGGCTTTACATCAGATAAGCTCTTGGCGGGGGACTCGGATGCAAAGGCTATTCCCTTCTCTGCAGGCTCGGTTGAGGATGAACTTGGAAGCTCGAACTCATAAGCCTTCAGATCAGAGAACAGCTCTTGGATCTTTATCTTATTAAGATCCTTGGATTCTCTCATGGCTACTGCCTTCATGCTCCATTCAGGATTGAGAGATCTTAGAACCTTCAGCGCCATCTCCCTGTTGCCATAAGATTTGCCGAGGGAGTTGATCTCATTAATAATCTCAGTGAACCTTGTGTCCACTTGGTCTATAGATTCACCATTCTTCATTTTGAAGTTGTCAAATTTTTGAATAGCAATTGACAACTTATTCTCTTTGATTAGCTCCGTTCCCTCACACATTAAGGCTAATGTGTCCCAGATTTCTTTGGCATTCTTGCAATAATTGATCTTGACCATGGTGGATTTGTCAAGAGTTTGATATAGCACGTCTTTGGCCCGGTTGTCAAGGTTGGCCAGCTTTCTTTCTTCGGGAGTCAGCTCTGTCCTCTTCTTTGGGATCTTCTCTGGCTTCCCTGCTGCGATCTCCTCGGGAGTGTTGTCTTTATCGAAGGTGTAAGGATCGTCCTCTATGATGCACCACATGTCATCATGGATCGAAGATAAGTGTGCCTGCATCCTTATCTTCCAAAGATCATACTCGTCAACTGAAAACACAGGTAGTCTAGAGTGCATGTGTTCCATTTTAAAATGAGAGTAAAGATATATCTCTGATATAGATCTGGTTCGTGAAATAAATGAACCAACCTCTCCGATACCACTTGTAGGTCACAAGTCGTCCAGGAATAAGTCTAGAGGGGAGGTGAATAGACTTATTGAAACTCTTAAACTCTTTTTTTTCAAGGAGTAAGTTTCTTCAGATGATAGATATACAAATGACTTAGAATTGTTTGTTCTCAATATGTGCGGAAATCAGCTCATGACGAATACAAAACAACTAATGAAACACTTAACAATGAATGCAGCAGTTAAAGTATGATGCAATAAAACAGTAAAATACGCAGGCAATTATAGTGGTCTCAGAGGTGTGGTAATCCTCTACTAATCCACTATTCTACAAACCAGTTGGAGATGAATTCACTATAATTGTCAACCAGTGATAAATATTACAGTGATTCAACCAAACTACAACAGCTTCCAACCGGTGGAAATCCGTGCCGTTGTAACACACTTGACTGCCTTGCACCTCTTGATCCTCGATCCTTGGATGCCTTTACAGTCTCGAACTTCAACCAGTGAAGTACCCCGAACTCAGGATTTAAGACACGAGTTTTTGTCTTCTCCAACTAAGAGCTTCTTCGAGTATGAACTTTGATAACCGCTCTTTTCACGATGCTATAGTTTGCTTTAGATTGCTCGAATGCTTTGATCGCTTGAAAGTATGTTCGCACCGTTTGTATGTAATTGTAGGTATATGCTCAGTTTCAAATCTTCGGATATATATAGGACACGATCTCTGAGCTTTTCCTTCATAGCCGTTGTAAATCTTTTCAACAAATCCGTCTGTTGGAGAGGTAGACTTTATTGTTTTCTTTCTGAGCGTTGCAAGGCTGGATTCCCATAATTTAATCCATTTTTCGACCGTTGTGAAGACTTTGCATGTGAGGCGCCGAATCTTTTTGAATATAGTAAGATTAAAGTCTTCAAGGTGGGTCTGGATGAATTTATTTAATTCATATCCTTTGCGGGAATCTCTCCAATTTGTCTCTTCACGTTGCATGTGACTTTCCGTAATATTTGACTTTTCAACGCATGCTGACGTGGACTTGGAGTACTTGGATGATCACAGGTAGGCTGATGTAAGTTAACTTCTCTGCAGTCTGGACCTCTCTGATGTTTACTGTTTGGGACTCGCCTGATCAGATGATCTGTCTGAGGTTACTTGACTGCAGTCTGGTCAAACATCTCTGATCATTTTTGTTGACCAGAACTTCTCTGATATGACTACTGCATTCTCTGATGAACTTAGATGATCTTATGTACTTATCCGATTTTTAGCCTAACTTATTTTGGCCTATAGAAGATACTCATTTGTTTCTTCTTTACACTTTGCCAAGTTTTACACTTAACATAATTTGGCCTATGGAAGATACTCATTTGGTTCTTCCTTACATTTTTGCCAAGTAAGTATTTGAATTTATATTAATGACATCATCAAAATCTAACAAGTATTCCTAACATTCTCTCTCCTGTATATGTCATACTCAAGTGCCTTTAGTCAGGAAATAGATCAACTGTGGAAATATCATTTATGTTACATGACACACGCATGGTTATGGTCTTAATGTCCCATTAGGCAGGGAGTGATCAAAATATTTTCAAATTCTTCTCCTTTCGGGTATATACTTTACCCAATGCTTCAAGTTCACCGACAATGCCAGTAAATCTGAGGTCAAGCTCCTCAAGCGTTTCGGAAGATTTCATTTTAAAAGACTCTAACTGCTGAGTTAGTTTATAAAATTTTTTTTCGAGAGCTCATTTCCCTCGTAAATAAGCTTGAGTTTTTTCGAGATTGGCTTGTCTATCTTACAACTTTTTACTTTTGAGAATGTGCCTTTGTCGAGAGTGACAAATAGCGCATTTAGGTGATGTTGTCCAGGTTTGCACGCTTGCGACTATCGGTCGTCGATTGATCGGGATCCTTCTCGAGCATCTCCACATGAGGTTGTCCTTCTATTCTTGCGGCTGGATTGACATTCATAATCTTGATTTGTTCTTCCTGTATCATGAATATCATTTATTCGTGCATTGCTGTAGGATGGGTTTCTATCCTAATTCTCCAGTCATCAAATTCATTAATAGAGAACATAGGAACCTTGTTGATCATAGATGTTGTAACACCCCAAACTAGGCGGATATTACAGTGCCGTGAATCCCCGACTGGGACCCACCAGGCGAATGAAAATGATGAATTAAATAATATAATTGTAGTACCGAACCACATTATATTACCAAATACTCCGATGAGGAGTTTAAGTACAACACACCAGGACAATACCGAATACTAGTATATTTTATATGAAGATAAAATACACAACACTGAATGAAACGGAGTATCCAATTGAAAGTATGCAGCGGAAATTAAAGGACAACAACATGGATAACTGAAAGATCGGGGGCCCCTACTAGTATCACTGGGAATCCTCGACGTCAACATGCTATTCCCGTGCTTTTGCCTTGCCATTACTAAAAATGTAATCCCAAATGGGCCGGGCCATACGTAACAACAATCCTCAAGGGTTGAAAAATACACAATCATGATTTAATCGAAGTTATGAAATATCCTTAGTTATGAATTACGCTTAATAGGATCAAAATAGTACGCCAGTAGTTTTCTGTGCAAGTGTACAAGACTAATGACCGGACACACCCGTCCTTGTACCTAATTAGTCTCACGGAGGTAACTGCTACCGTGTGCATACCCAATGTATCACTCCCAATACATGGTCATAACGTGCCCGACTAAAAATTCCACACATCCGCACCCGCCACGCAATATGAACCCTAAGGTCATATGAACGAGAATGACCATAATGAATATCAATGAATAATAATAATCTGACAAAGTCAAGAATGACTCACCGAGATGAAATGATAATGAAGTGATTGATAGTTTCAATGAAATGATTGGAACCGCCGTTCCTCGTTAATGAAGTGATTATTCGACAATTACAAGTCTCAATATGATTAATATAATGATGAATGAGTTATGATTATGAAAGATCAACAACAAAAGGAATGAATATCCTTTTAACCGAGTAAGAATTAACTTACACAATACTGATGATAATTATCCTTCCACGAACAAATGTCCTAAATGCGATGTCGGTCGCTCGAACAACCTTGAATAACACAATTACCAACAATCCGTTCAACATACGTATCAAACACGAATATAACGAACTCAACACGCCGATACGACTAAACCAAGTCCATTGAGGCATTATATCGAACACTATGTGGCCAAACTTCAATTTTTAACAACCCAACCTTGATTATACCCACATCAAAACCCAAAAAGTGTTTCAATCCAACAAAACATCTTCCAAATGGTCAATAATCCAAAATGAATATCCAAATTCATGATTACTACAACAATTAATCGAAAACCCCCAATCCCAACTCAATATTCAAAGTGTTCTTGAATAATCCTTCAATAATCTATTGAATCTTTATACAAACTCATAATCATATACATATCCCTTCATATAACATGATTATAACGTCCAAAACATCATAACTCAACACAAAATCGAAATCCAAGATGTTGAAGAAATTACCTCTTGAAGATCCAACCACTTCGATCCGATGAAGAACAATGATTTGATGTTGATATAATCGATAAAGATCCTCAAAAACGCTTAGAAATCGAGTGGAATCAACCAAAAACTCCATTTCCCGATTTTTCCCGTCGCTAGCCGCACCCGGGTGAAGAAATGATGAAAAAATGAGGTTTTGGCCGGTCACAGCCTATATATGGCCGACCAGGTTACGGCCAGAATCGCAGGACTTACGGCCAGAATCGCATTCGTCAAAACCCGCCTCACCCACTGATCGCTTACGGCCAGAATCGACAACGACTTACGGCCGTAACTCGGCACTTACGGCCGCATTCGGCAGTCCTTACGGCCAGAATCGCATTCGTCAGAAGCCGCTGCACTCAGACGGCCAGAATCTCGGCCCTTACGGCCAGAATCGCATCCGTCAGAAGCCGCTCGCACCAGACGGCCAGAACTCTCGGCCCTTACGGCCGTGAATCGCATTCGTCAAGCCATGCTCGCCGAGCACGACGGCCAGAATCGCACCTTACGGCCGTAACTCGGCCAGGCCAGGCCCGGCTCCGGCCGTGGCCACTCCGACGGCCCGACGACCCCGAAACCCGAACCTGAATACGAATCGAAGATTTGGTTACGAAGTACTCGCAAAGACGCATCCAAGCATTAAGACAACACACGATTCCGACCACCCGAAGGCTCGAAATTCGACTACCGAAAGTAATTACCCCAAACTTTGAGAAATTACGAAAATGGCCCAAAACGTCCGAAATACACGATACGCGATCGAAACACCAACCAAAAGCTCGCAACATAAATAATAACATTAAATGAACTTACGAGAAACTCGAAACAACAGTTTTGGATGAGATTTGCAAGAATCGAACTCAAGTGCGGAAAAGCCGTTTAAGAATACGGATCTCAACAAAACGATATCGAAACGAACTTGGATGACAAAAAGTGCAGAATTAATCATTCCCAGAATGACGATACGGTCATGAGCGAGTCGTCAAAACGGACTTCCGCCAAAAAAAGAAAATTATCAGAAAATCGAAATTGCGGATATTACATACTACCCCCCTTAGAAGAAGTTTCGTCCCGAAACTTAAAACAAGCAGGGAGAAGCAATATCCCGCCAGGAAAAATCAACTAGATACACACAAACAAGAATGATTACAATGAATGATAATGAATCGAAATCCAACAAGGATCAAGAATGACGCACCGGGGTGAAATGATAACGCAATGAGTGATAGCTCAAATGAAATGATTGGAACCATTGTTCTCCGTGAAGGGAATGATTAGTTTGATAATTATAAGTCTCAACGTGATTGATATATGATGAATGAATTGTACGAATGAATGAACGACGATGAAATGAATGATTATACTATTACCGAGCAAGAATTAACTTGCTCAAAACCGGTGATAAATGTCCTATTGTATCACAGTTAAAGCAAACAACAGTCGAACTCGTCGTCTGAGATGAAGATGCTCTCCCAGCACGAAGACGACTAGAAAACGATCTCTTGGACGTCAGAGTCCGATGTCCCTCTGACAGCTCTTTCCATACTGAGGCAGGAAAGTCACATGATAATTACAGATCCCGTATGAAGATCGCATTATGATTACGAGACGAAATGATAACAATGAGCATACACGCTCTAACACAATGAATGCATTAATAATGCAATGAAATGATCGTCGACATGACGCCGGAATATGATAAGATCGCATGAAAGATTAAGTGAGGTGACAAGACTATCTGATGAAATTCCTGAAATGATTACCTTAAACAAGTTAACAAGGTTGAAAATTTGATTCACAAGATCAACAACTGAACCGTGAGATGGACTGGATGATTAATGAATTAACTGAACAATGAGATTGACTGAGTGATAATGAATTAACTGAGCGATGAGATTGACTGAGTGATGAATGAATTAACTGAGCAATGAGATTGACTGAGTGATGAATGAATTGATTGGACAATGAGATTGACTGAGTGATTAATGAATTAATCTGAACAATGAGATTGATTAAGTGATGAAGGAATTAACTGAGTGATGAATGAATTAACTGAGCAATGATATTGACTGGGTGATGAATGAATTAACCGAGTGATGAATGAATTAACTGGGTGATGAATGAATTAATTGAGTGATGAATGAATTAACTGAGTGATGAATGATATTGACTGAGTGATGAATGAATTAACTGAGTGATGAATGATATTGACTGAGTGATGAATGATATTGACTGAGTGATGAAAAACGGTAATGAGATTAAGCTGAGTTCCCATAGCACGATGAACTGATTTCCAAAATGAGACACGAATCACCCGTCACGATCAGAAACGATACTCTTAGGAGTACCGTGCAATCTCACTATCTCTTTGATGAACAGCTGGGCAAGTCTCTCGGGACCCCACGTATCCTTAATCTCAAGGAAATGAGCTGACTTAGTTAAGCGGTCCACGATCACCCAGATCGTATTCATGCCCCGACGACTCGTCGGCACTCTCGTGATGAAATCCATAGAAATGTCTTCCCACTTCCATTCTGGAATAGGGAGCGGTTTCAAAGATACCCGCCGGGCCGATGATGCGACTCGATCTCGGGTCTAAGGAATTCCCGCTGAAGCTCCTTCGAATCTATAAACGAGCAAGCATCTGCTCCTGAACGGACTTATGACTCCAGGCGTAGGCGACAATGTTCGCCTTGCCTGGGTGGTAAAGGATCTCGATATCAAAATCTTTGATTAGTTCCAACCACCGTCTTTGTCGCATATTTAACTCCTTCTGAGTAAATATATATACTTCAACTCTTGTGATCAGTGAAGATCTGACAGGTGACGCCATAAAGGTAACGACGCCAAATTTCCAACGCGAAAACCACGGCTGCTAGATCCAGGTCGTGGGTCGGATAATTAATCAGCTAATACGAGGAAACCTCGGATTTCCTTAACATCTTTCGGAGGTTGCCAATCTCGGATAGCCTCCATCTTCTGAGGGTCGACAAGAACTCTGGCAGATGAAATTACATGCCCGAGAAAAGTCACTTCGGACATCCATAACTCACATTAAGAAAACTTTCCATAAAGTTGCTCGCGTCTTAACACGTCGAGAACCTGATGAAGACGTACCTCGAGTTCCTCTCGATCACGAGAATAAATCAAAATGTCATCGATGAAGACAACAACAAACTGATCCAAAAAGTCGATGCAAACCCGATTCATTAACTCCATGAATACCGCAGGTGCATTAGTTAGCCCGAACGGTATAACTACGAACTCATAATGACCATAGCGTGTACGAAACGCCGCCCTTGCGATACCCGACTCTTGAATTCGCAGCTGATGATATCCAGATCTTCAGTCGACCTAGGAAAATATTGAAGCTCCCTAAAGTTGATCTAAGAGATCATCAATACGGGGTAGAGGATACTAATCTTGATCATCACCCTGTTCAACTCCTGATAATTAATACACACACGAGACGAGCCATCCTTCTCCTTGACAGATCACACTGGTGCTCCTCACGGGGACGCACTCGGTCGGAGATAACCTTTCTCGAACTATTCCTCAAGTTGAATCTTCAACTCCTGCATTCTGGTCGGGGCCATCCGATACGGTGCCTTCGATAACGGGGACGTACCGGCTCCAACTCACTCCTGAAATCCACTACTCTATGTGAAGGCAACCAGATAACTCGTCTGGAAATACATCGTCAATTGATGACAATGATACCACGAATGATTGAACATTTCGATTGCCCTAGAATGGTCAATCGATAAAAAGTGATACCAATAATGATTGAACAACTCGATTGCCTTAGAAAGGCCAATCGATGAAAATGATACCTGAATGTTTGAATAACTCGATTGCCTTAGAAAGGCCAATCGATGAAAATGATGCAATGAATGATTGAATAACTCGATTGCCTTAGAAAGGCCAATCGATGAAAATGATACACTGAATGATTGAATAGCTCGATTGCCTTAGAGAGGCCAATCGATGAAAATGATACAATGAATGATTGAATAGCTCGATTGCCTTAGAAAGGCCAATCGATGAAAATGATGCAATAAATGATTGCACAATTCTATTGCGGAATTTCTCTGCTTTCGTCATAATAATAATTCTTCTGGAACAACGGGGATTACTTCCCTGAAGCACACATTCGACAACCAACGACGGAAAGATAGCGACCAAACGCTTACAAACACTGAGGATAGTATCAAGACGATCCAACCAACTAATACCGAGAATTACATCGTCCTAAGATAAATTCACCACGATTAGGTCCACCAACCAATCGCGGTCACTAAGCTTACTTCGGTATGATTTCCGAAAATTCTTCCATCGTTAGGTAGACCGATGATATGAGGTCCACAAGCAATAGGACTATTCCAAAATAAGTCTATTCAAACATGATTCGAAAATGAATGAATGCGGTGTACCAGTATCAAAAGGTACACACAGGTTGAAATAAAATTACGAGTATACCTGAGATCATTCGGGCCACCGGATCGTCGATCCTCCTCATTACATGAATCCGGGACTTGCCGGCCCCCGAACCGGACGCTCCCGTCTGATAAATATGAGCTCCGACTTTATTTGCTTCCATTGTCCTAAACGATGTTGTGAGCAAAGCCGATTCTGAATCGCTGTTTGCTTCGGGGCCTGAGATGCCGCCGGAGCCGACTTGGAGTCCTTTCGGCAAAAACGGGCCTTATGCCCAAAATTCCCACAATTATAGCACGTGATAGACGGTTTCAGACACTTAGTGCTGTAATGACCCGGCGTTCCACAATTGTAACAGGTGATGGCCGAACTGGCCGCTCGGGACTGAGATCCCGCACGATTATGCACCGTAGGAGGTCGCTCAGAAACGATAGGACTCACACGAGGCTTCTTGAAGGTTGACTGACCGCCTTCGGATTGATTACGCTTCGTTGATTTCTTGCTGACAGATGAAGGTTGTTGTTCAGCACTTTCCTTAGCAGCTGGCTCATACGGGAGAGTTCTCTCGATTAATCCGGCCAGAGTGGCGCAATGATGATTGAGCAATTGCACATGGGTCATCATGGCCTGCATAAAAGTGAGTGGATCAACCCGAACATCTTCTGATCGAGCCGAGTCCTGGGCACGATTTCCCGACAGCGAGTGATTATTTCTCGGGTTTCGGCCCGCACCGCGGCCTCTCCCCGTGCATCCCCTGACAGCTCTCCCCATACTGAAGTAGGAAGGTCGCATAATGATTATATTTCCCGCATGATTATCACGTTATGATTATGTCATGAGATGATGAAAATGAGTATACATGCTCTAACTTAGTGATTATATGAATGATTTACTGAAGTGACATGATTATCTGATGAAATTCTTGAAATGATTATCTTGAATAACTTAACAAGATTAATAATATGATCATCCAGATCGACAACTGAGTAATGAAATGAATTGAGTAATTAATGAATTAACATGATCGTCCTGATCATTAACTGAGTAATGAAATGAATTAAGTGATTAATGTGTTAACATGATCGTCCTGATCATTATCTGAGTAATGAAATGAATTAAGTGATTAATGAGTTAACATGATCGTCCTGATCATTAACTGAGTAATGAAATGAATTAGGTGATTAATGAGTTAAAATGATCGTCCTGATCACAATGAATGATGATGTTTGAGGATTGTTAATTGATGAATGATGAATGAATAACTATTGCCAGAAATTATACCATGGCGTTAGAAATCTTACAGTTCTTTCGGTCTGATTGGCTCGGCATTTGCACAGGTCACACGTGACGCGAAAGTCCAATGATACTAGTCTGATGACGATGATTTCAAATGAGACATGACTCGGAAGGTAGTATTCAAAACCACGCTCTGATACCAACTCTGTAACACCCCAAACTAGGCGGATATTACAGTGCCGTGAATCCCCGACTGGGACCCACCAGGCGAATGAAAATGATGAATTAAATAATATAATTGTAGTACCGAACCACATTATATTACCAAATACTCCGATGAGGAGTTTAAGTACAACACACCAGGACAATACCGAATACTAGTATATTTTATATGAAGATAAAATACACAACACTGAATGAAACGGAGTATCCAATTGAAAGTATGCAGCGGAAATTAAAGGACAACAACATGGATAACTGAAAGATCGGGGCCCCCTACTAGTATCACTGGGACTCCTCGACGTCAACATGCTATTCCCGTGCTTTTGCCTTGCCATGACCTGAAAAACAGAATCCCCAGCCGGGGTCAGTTACACAGAACAACAATCCTCAAGGGTTGAAAAATACACAATCATGATTTAACTGAAGTTATGAAATATCCTTAGTTATGAATTATGCTGAAGAGGGGTATCATAGTACGCCCGTAGTGTTCTGTGCAAGTGTACAAGACGAATGACCGGACACACCCGTCCTTGTACCTAATTAGTCTCACGGAGGTAATCTGTTACCGTGTGCACAGTCCAATGTATCACTCCCAATACATGGCCATAACGTGCCCGACTAAAAATTCCACACATCCGCACCCGGCCACGCAATATGAACCCGGAAGGTCATATGAACGAGAATGACCATAATGAATATCAATGAATAATAATAATCTGACAAAGTCAAGAATGACTCACCGAGATGAAATGATAATGAAGTGATTGATAGTTTCAATGAAATGATTGGAACCGCCGTTCCTCGTTAATGAAGTGATTATTCGACAATTACAAGTCTCAATATGATTAATATAATGATGAATGAGTTATGATTATGAAAGATCAACAACAAAAGGAATGAATATCCTTTTAACCGAGTAAGAATTAACTTACACAATACCGATGACAATTATCCTTCCACGAACAAATGTCCTAAATGCGATGTCGGTCGCTCGAACAACCTTGAATAACACAATTACCAACAATCCATTCAACATACGTATCAAACACGAATATAACGAACTCAACACGCCGATACGACTAAACCAAGTCCATTGAGGCATTATATCGAACACTATGTGGCCAAACTTCGATTGTTAACAACCCAACCTTGATTATACCCACATCAAAACCCAAAAAGTGTTTCAATCCAACAAAACATCTTCCAAATGGTCAATAATCCAAAATGAATATCCAAATTCATGATTACTACAACAATTAATCGAAAACCCCCAATCCCAACTCAATATTCAAAGTGTTCTTGAATAATCCTTCAATAATCTATTGAATCTTTATACAAATTCATAATCATATACATATCCCTTCATATAACATGATTATAACGTCCAAAACATCATAACTCAACACAAAATCGAAATCCAAGATGTTGAAGAAATTACCTCTTGAAGATCCAACCACTTCGATCCGATGAAGAACAATGATTTGATGTTGATATAATCGATAAAGATCCTCAAAAACGCTTAGAAATCGAGTGGAATCGACCAAAAACTCCATTTCCCGATTTTTCCCATCGCCAGCCGCACCCGGGTGAAGAAATGATGAAAAAATGAGGGTTTGGCCGGTCACAGCCTATATATGGCCGATCGTTACTGGCCAGAATCATAGGGACTTACGGCCAGAATCGCATTCATCAAAACCCGCCAAATTTCAAATGATCGCTTACGGCCGTAATCGACAAGGACTTACGGCCGTAACTCGCACTTACGGCCGCACTGGCAGCTTCCTTACGGCCAGAATCGCATTCGCCAGAAGCCGCCTGCACCAGACGGCCATAACTCTCGCCCTTACGGCCGCAACCGCATCCGTCAGAAGCCGCCGCACCCGACGGCCAGAACTCTCGGCCCTTACGGCCGTAATCGCATTCGTCAAGCCATGCCTGCCGAGCACGTACGGCCAGAATCGCACCTTACGGCCGTAACTCGCCAAAGCAGTTCGGCCCGGCCGTGGCCACTCCGACGGCCCGACGACCCCGAAACCCGAACCTGAATACGAATCGAAGATATGGTTACGACGTACTCGCAAAGACGCATCCAAGCGTTAAGAGAACACACGATTCCGACCACCGAAGGCTCGAAATTCGACTACCGGAAGTAATTACCCCAAACTTTGGGAAATTACGAAAATGGCCCAAAACGTCCGAAATACACGATACGCGATCGAAACACCAAGACAAAGCTCGCAACATAAATAATAACATTAAATGAACTTACGAGAAACTCGAAACAACAGTTTTGGACGAGATTCGCAAGAATCGAACTCAAGTGCGGAAAAGCCGTTTAAGAATACGGATCTCAACAAAACGATACCGAAACGAACTCGGATGACAAAAAGTACAGAATTAATCATTCCCAGAATGACGATACGGTCATGAGCGAGTCGTCAAAACGGACTTCCGCCAAAAAATGAAAATTATCGGAAAATCGAAATTGCGGATATTACAGATGTATCCATGATAGAAATAGGATTAATGATGAAGATACGAAAATAAAGTTTTCAAAAAGCTAGTGATTTTTGTGGATCTGATACAGTTTAAAAATCGAGTGATTCTTTGTAGAATCAGCCGCTCCGCTACCACTTGTTGTCCACACGGTATATAATAAATAGCTTAGAAGGGGGGGTGAATAAGCTATATATTTTTCGAAGTTATTTGCGTAGCGGAAGTCCAATATTGAGTTGATGTAAATACAACAACTAAGTATTCTCCTTTTTGCTTAGTGCATACAGGTTTTTTGAAATATGAATACTTAAATCACACATGCAGATATGAAAACAGTAAATGACAGAATATAAATACACACAGATCTAAGTGGTTCTAGGTAAACCCCTCTAAGTCCACTGGTCCTCCACACAGGAGTAAGGTGCTTATTAAAATCACGGCATACACAACTATGTGACTAAAACTAAACGCGTCGTTGTATCGTTCACATAGATCGATACAGCCGATAGAGATTGGGCCATTCATACATATTGGCTTGGCTTCTTTGACTTTCTTCTTATCACACAGATCGAAGCTTCGTCTTCACTGCTATTTATCCCACACAGGTTAGAAGTAGCAAGTCTTAGTCCACACAGGGCTAAGTTGATCTCAGCTAAAGATTTTTTAAAACAAGGTCAAACAGCAGCTGTATGATTTGGCGTGCGTTCGCTGTAAGGTGTGTTGTTTGCATTGAGGATTTTGTATATTTCTTATCTTGATGAAGCTGTATGCTCAAGGAAATATATTGCTCTTTGAAAGATTAATATTCAGATTGTCAGAGTGAATGCGTCAGATGGTTAAGTTCAGTAAGTAAGCAATGTCCTCTTGTTTGGGGCTATTTATAACCTTAGAAATAGATCCGTTATAAATATAGTCGTTAGCCGGTTGGTCAGATTGAGACTACACTGCTTGGTGGATTCAGAATGTTTGAACTAGGTTCTTTGCATGTGACTCGGCTGCAAAAGCAATTCCTTTCTCTGCTGGCTCACTAGATGATGAATAAGGAAGTTCAAACTCAAATGCCTTGAGGTCTGAGAATATCTCTTGGATCTTTATTTTGTTGAGATCCTTTGATTCCTTCATGGCTATTGCCTTCATGCTCCATTCTGGGGTGAGAGACCTTAGAACTTTTAGTACCATCTCTCGGTTTGCATAATTTTTACCAAGAGAATTGATTTCGTTTATGATTGCAGTGAATCTGATCTCCACTTTGTTTATGGTATCTCCATTCTTCATCTTAAAATTGTCAAACTTTCGAATAAATATTGACAATTTGTTTTTTTATTAGCTCAGTTCCTTCACACATTACAAATGGGAATGGTAAATATAATATGGGATATAATATTTCTTACAGGATTAAATAATAGGTGATATATAATATAAGATATTATTTAATAAGTTGAAGGGTAACTAAACAAATACTAGAGTTTGACTCTAGGGTTTACTTAGCATAAATAATGGGTCTTGGACAAGGAGTTGGTATAATATTAAAATTATACAACCCTAATTGTGTGTAAAAAAATCGGCCCTCCCCTCTTTTAACCGCCGAACTATTTTCTGTCCAACAAGTTCGGTTCGGCCATCCTCGTCTTCTTCTCATAGTTGATTTTGATCAACAGTACAAATCCTTCTATCAAGGAATTATTTGTTGTACTATTTATCAACTTGTACCAAATGTTCGTGTGTGGATCACCGAAAGAGGAAGACGATTTTCATCAACTTCTGGTTTGGGTTCATTTCTGTTCTTTAGATTAAGGTAATTCGATGAACTCTTTATAAATTAATTAAATTACTGCATGAAGATCCTCGTCTGGGTTTTTCGATAATTATTCCGCTGCATTTTTTCTCAAATTTATTGTATTAGATACACGTAAAACCCAACACATATTTCTATGGAAGTTGTTTATGAACCACTTCTCATCCAATATAACACTCATAACAATTGTATTACAAAATAATTGGTTGAGTTGTTCAATGGTCGGATGATGGTCCCATCCACTCCTCTCAACTAACTCCTTGAGAGCAATAAAGCTAAGGCACCTCAAACGTCTCTAATCTTTATATGCAGGTATAATGGAAAGATTGAAGGTATGTTTCTTTACCATTTTAAGTTGCTCCTTGTTAAGCTAGAATAAATTGTGTTCTTTTAGATTGAGCTTGTAGTAGATGTGTGCTTCCATAATTATGTATTGCTCTTCGGCTTCTGCCTCCTCATGAGTGCTAGGAAGCTCCAACAGTGGTGCAGAAGGTATGGGGTTGTCTTCCTCCTCTTTTTCTATCCGGGCCAACTAGGTTGTCTGAGCTGCTGGCACTTCAGTTGGGATGGTTTGAGTGTCAGTTGGGATACAAGACTCATCTGTCATCTCAGCTGCTGGAATATTAGCACAAGACTCAATTGGGTAATCAAGTAGTCCTTTAATTATTTTTTGTTGTAGATTTAGGTGAGGATTCGATGATGACGACTTTCTTATTTTCGGGAGACTTCCTCTTTCTGAAATGTACATACAGTGGAAGATTGTCGCTATCTTTATCATCTTCTTGTTGGGAAGGTGCCATGATTGGTTGTTCCTTAGCAACAGGTAACTTATCTGACAGGATATTGGCTACATTGATTTCATCTGGGAACAGCTCAGTTGGGATCTCAGCTATGGATAAGATAGCTTTTGCTTATTCCACCTCTATTTCGTTATTGGATTCAGACGCTATTTTTTACGATGATGTGTCTGTTTACATTTTAACCAGCATCACTTCATCTCGAGGTTGTCAGATCGACAGTGGCCTCCAGCCTAAATGCCCAAGGTGCTCCAGAATCCAGCATTTCACTTTGTTGATGTTAAATTTTTCTGCCTTGCCTTTGGCCATTCCCAGGTGCTCCAGAATCCAGCTGATTTTAGTACGACTAGTCAATTTCTAGCTGAATTTCTTATTAGTACTATCCCAACTGACCTTATTCATCTCTTTTACTAACTACCTGAAGATATAGTCAGGCCAGTTAATCCTCTGTTTTTGCATCATTGCCCCCATGACGGTATATTTTGATGTGGACATCTGATCAAAACTACCAGACATGCCCATTACTCTTTTGGGTCATGTCCATTATGAATCGGAATTCCTTTTAGATATCTGCTTTCTTTGCAGTGTTCTTCATTTTGTTCAGCTGTTTTGGCATCTTAATCCATTGTTAGATGTACAAATGATTTTGTTTTAGAGACTCCACCGCTATTCCATAGTTCTTCATTCCGAAAGCATCGGAGATAGTTTGTTGCTTGATGATGATGCTTTCTCCAAAGATCGAGCTTTCTATGCCTTGTTTAGTTACTCATGCTTACTTGAAAAATCAAATCACTTCCTTGCATATTTCATAATGGAAGATACCATTTTTCTTTATTTTTATGATCAGGTCCGCCATGGGATTGATTGTTGTTGGGCTCCAAAAGTCCGATGAAATCCACCATGATGCTGAAAAAGATTTGCTCCTTCACGACCTTCAAGTTGATGTTCTTGAAATAAGTCTCGTAATCTATTTCTGCAGTTTGAAAGTGTTTTCAGTGTAGAGAAGAGTTCAAATTTTTGCTATTGGAAAACCAGGGTTCTTGCTCTGAGATTGAAGACGATAAGTTTGTCTTGGTAGTTTCAACCATTTTAAATAATGAATGTTTTGAAGTTGGTTTTAAAGAATATTTAACACTGAAGTGGCGGCTCGACTTTTTCGAAAATGTGCGGCAGTTATTGGACAACATGGGGAAGACACGGTGTATTTAAAGTCGTGCATATTAATCCCCATATGGTTTTAAATGAGATAAAATAATGTTACTGAGATTAGAAACTTAGATGGTTGTTGTGCTTGACTTCCGATCCATCCGAGTTTTGATCCTAGCTTAATTTTTGTATCATCTAGGTTCTTTTATCCCAGTGAGTTTTTGCATCACCGGGATCTTTGATTCCGAGTTTTCCGTATCGCCTATGTTCTTTGATCTGGTTGAGTTTATGCATGAGATAGGTTCTTTGATCCGGCTGGTGAGTTTCTACCTCGGCTAGGTTTTTTATCTTTAGGAGCCGCATCAGTTAGGTTCTTAGCTAGGCACTTGATTCCCAGTCTAAAGTCCAAGATCCCTGCTTAGTTCAAGAAATCTTTCTTCCGGCAAAGGCTTGGTGAATATATCAGCTATCTGATATTCAATGCTGACTCATTCCACTCGTACTCTTTTGTTAATCACATGATCTCTGATAAAGTGATGCTTGACGATGCGCTTTATTCTGGAATGTAGCACTAGATTGTTCGTAATAGTAATTGCATATTGTTGTCACACCATATCGGGACTTCATTTGCTACAATATTGTAGTCCCTTAACTATTATCTGATCCATAGAATTTCAGCACTACAGCTGCCTGTAGCTAGGTATTCCTTTATGTATTTGGCTTCACTGATGACGATACCTTTTCAACCCATTTGACTTGTAAACCAAGAAAGAAATTTAGTTTACCCATCATGCTCATTTCAAATTCTCCCTGCATAAGATTTGAGATTTTTTCACATAATTCAACCGATGATATCATCCACATATATCTGAACGAGTAATATATGGTCTTCATGTTCAATGTTGAATAGTACTTGTCCACATTTCCTTTGCTGAATCCATTTTTCTTAAAAAATATGGATAGTGTCTCATACCAGGTTTTGGTGCCTGTTTGAGTCCATATAAGGCTTTCAGCAATTTGTACACCTTGTCTCCTTTGACAAAACTAGGAGGCTATTCTACATATACTTCTTCTTCGAGTACTCCACTGGGGAAGGCGCTCTTCAAATCCATTTGATACACTTCTAGTCTCTTGAAGGCTGCATAGGCAAGAAATAGCCTTATTGCTTCCAACCTTGCTACTGGTGTATAAGTTTCATCATAATCTAGTCCATAACAATGAGCATATCCTTTTGCAATCAATCTCACTTTATTCCTAACAACAGCTCCATCTTCATCACATTTGTTCTTGTAGACCCACTTGGTGTCAAAGATTTTCTTGTGGTATGGTCTGTCTACTAGCTCCCACACATTATTTCTCTCCATTCAGTTTAGTTCTTCTTGATCTGTCTACTAGCTCCCATACATTCACTACAGCATTTTTTACTTTAGGCAACACCGAAAGTTTCAACAGTTAGAAAACCATTGCCTATAGATGGAATAAGCAATGGTTTTTTGTGTGTGGACAATAAATATGAATAATCGACGGTTTTCTTGGTAAGTGTTGCATATTAACCTAAGGTCTTGTATAGGCAACATTTAAATAAACGTTGTTAAAAAAGATCACACTTTTTATGTGTTGCCTTAAACTTCATTAAAAACCCGTTCCTGAAAACATTGTACTAAAAAATTGAACCAAGAGTGTGTAGCGCCTAAAAGCAATTATTTAGCGCCAACCCCTAATATTCACTCACTAAGACCTAATATTCACCAAAATCCACTCAACACCTGCACTAATATAGGACTTCATCATCTTGTTAGAAATATGCCCTCGAATGCCACTCAGAGGATGAGAGAGTAGGGGCATTGTACTTGTAATTATGGAATAATTAATAAAAAGCAATATGATTCATTCACTGTTTATTGTATTTTAAATGCATTCTTGATTTGGTAAACATTGAAGTGAAGTCCATATAAATAAGAGCGAACATTCAACTATCGTTATCGGATAAGAGAAAATGCACTGGAAGTGTTTAAAGTTTATTTACGTAAACTATTCGCAAGTCGATAAACTTAATTGGGCATTAAGTTTTGAGTAAGACTTGTATAACTGATGCTAGTGCATGTGCATGTCTTGATAGCTTAGTTATAAGTATATTGGTGGGACCAGTACACACGGTATTCACTCTTGGAGAGTCGATGATGAATCGAAAGGTTGTGATAGTATACGTGGACCTTTGACTTGAGGGTTCAGTAGGAGATGTGCATCTGATGTTTAGTTTGTCATTAGAGTAGTTAGATTCATTTGTTTAATCACTGAGTCAACCTCGAAGTGTGGACTATAGTACACCAAGAAAGGATTCTATCTCCTGTTAGTGACCAGGCGAATGTCTTATACGATTAATGGAAAATAAGATCATAAGTCTATGGCCAAAGCATTCCGATCTAGTCGTGTTGGATACACTAGTAATTAGTCGGTCTTGATTTGCATTAACACATGTATAGTGTCTAGTCAACAGTAGGGTTTGACTATGCTGTGACCCGAAGACTTGACCGGGACATCTGATGAATACATATATGGTATTCACAATATAATGGTTCTGGAATGATCCCTTCATTCGTTCTCAATTGGGATTTTATAGTGCGGCCCGCTAGGCTAGTTAAGTGCTGCCCGCACTCATTGGTTCCTCCCAATGCTGGCTGAGACGGACCTACAGAGTCGCGCATCAGGATCGTTGACGGATAAATAAAAATTTATCACCTCTCTATTAATATTATATATTGGATATCTAATTATGATTTATTGGATAAATCAAATAGCAGTCTTATGAATTGAAGTTAATTTGTTGGGTAATTAATTTAATTCATAACTAATATTTCTTAGAGAAATATATTTGTATTTGATATAATTAATTAATTGGATTAATTAATTAGTATAAATACATTGGAGATAAAATGAACTGTATTTAACGGAGTCGTTTGAAGAACGTCCGGTACACGAGCCGAGTGACTCATCTCCTTTCCTAGAAATTTCCATATGCCCCCCCCCCCCTCATGTTACTTGGTGGTTTTTATTTTGTTGTTTTGTGATAAATAAATCCCACCATGATATGTCAACACATGGTGCCAAATATCACTTGATATGGTGGGATCACTTAATCACATTATATAACAAAACTCATCTCACCACCACCACTGTGCATGCTACGGCCGAACCATCATTGAGAGGAGGGAGAAATTTTCACTTGTTCATCATTTTAGAAGTGAAAAACAAGTAAGAAAAATAGGATAGAAAAATTCCTACGACACTTCCTAGCCGTGTTCTTCATAGAACGGAGTCTTGTAGATTTTTTCGGTCAAGTTCCGACGCATGTGAAGTAGAGACATCGGGCTTTTGGTGTTTGCAACGAAGGGATTTCATGCTCATGTTTGGGTTCGTGATCATCATCAACATACGAAAATATTATCAAAGGCTTCAAAGGTATGGGACTCTGATCCTTTTATCTTCGTTGATTTTTTCGTATATACATTACTTGATCGATCCAGTTTGGGATTCTTTATTGTGTATTATTATTCCGCTGTGTATTCGTTTTTGTATCCGGAATCCCAATAGTGGTATCAGATAGAGGTCAATGATACTGTATATACGATTATTTGTGCATTTTGAATGCTATTGGATGATGTTTATGATTCATCATTATTGGTATAATCGGAGATGTTTAATTGTTCGTTGTAGATTTTGTTTCTATGATTTTATGTGAATTATAAATCTATAAGATTTTATTTTATTGATTTATAAGTCCAACATAAAAGTTAGAAACATCACGTTTTGGAAGTAAGCCAAAAAACGAGCCGAACGGAGGTCGGACTCGGTAGCTCGGGGCTGCTAGAGTCACTGCCAGGCCGTGCCTGGCAGGTTGGCCAGACAGGAGGCCTGATACCCGGATAGTAGCAGGCAGGTGACTCGCTCCAGCGGGTCCCCCTCGGCCAACCCCCTTTTTGGGCTCGGTTTGCGGGCTGGGCCCGTTCCGACTTGTCCGGGACTTCGTTTAATCTCTGTATTACGTTGTAATATTTGACCACATTTTAAATTGGATTTTATTTGATTAAAATGTATATTTGGAATATTATTTTAAATGGGAAATATATTAAACGAAAATACTATTTTTGGCCGAATTACTTCGAACGAATTGAATGACGATTATAAATATTAATTGGATTAATACCCTTACAATTGAATAGATTAATTTTTATATTGATTTGATTAATATGTTAATTGATTATTTAATTTTAATGCCATATATATTAATTGGATTAATATTGTAGAAATTGAATAGATTAATTTTATAGATTAATTGGATAATATATATTAAAATTAATTATTTAATTTCATTGTCGTTACATGTTGTGTGGAATCCTTATGTGATGGTGATATAGCTCGTGGACTTAGTTTTGATTTGTTCGATTCGATTGGGTTGTAAAGGCCGTTTTGAGCCTATTTATTTTTACTAGAAAATTGGTATAATAAGATGCATTTTCAATGATGTAATTATTTTTTGGCTATGACGAAGAACTAAGACAACTGACCGAGAAGATGAAGAATCGAAGACTGTTTTTATTTTGTTTATTGGGTCATTCGTTTGGCCCAATACTTAGGAAAAAGTCCATGAGCTATATGTTGGTAGTAAGGCTCTGTTCTTTTGAATTTGAATGAATCGAATCAATCGAATGGATTCGAATCGAATCGAATATATATTAAGAGTAAATAATAATAATAATAATAATGGTAAATAATAATAATAATAATAGTAATTAACACCAACAACGATAATAGTAATATTATTAGTAATAATAACAATAATAAAAATTAAGATTAATAATAATAATAATAAGAAGAAGAACCGAAATCGAATCGAATCGAATCGAATGGACTGAATCGAACTAAATCGAACTAAATTGAATGGACTCGAATCGAATCGAATCGAATCAAAATCAAAATAAGTCCAAAAGAACAGGGCCTAACTAGGTTGATATTTACTGTTTTTCATTTTGAATGATTGACAAACTCAAACGCGCTTATAAATAAATTAATGTGCAAAGTATAACATTAATCGCGAAATTCTCCAGACAAACAAACAGACTAAGTTTGAAAAAGGTTATGAGGTTTCCTACCCTCCATCAAACTCGTAGAAAATTGATACCCGAGCCAGTGTGCTATGCTTTCGAGTTATAGGGGTAGTACATTTGGTAGAGGTTGATAAATTCTTGAGTGCATTAGATGCCTTCGGTTGGTGATAGTATTTAGCCCCTAGAAACCTGATAGGTTGATGGGCGAGATTCAATAGTCAGATTGATAGACGTTGATGGTCAACAACTTAGATAGTCTGGATTACCAAGAAACCTGATAGTTTGAGGGCATGAAGACTAGGGGTAAAAGAATATCGAATCATCCGTTGGACGGGTTGGTGTTGGACACCACTTTGCATAAGTTAATAGGCAAGAAACCTAACAGGCTGCATCTGTTAAAATTTGTAAAGAACTCGATCACCACTAAGAAGTGGATCTAACCATGAACTCCGGGTTATAACATGGGAGTGTGTAATTCCAATAAAATTAGTGGGAGCCGAGACAAGAATTATACAAGCCCTTAAATTCTATACTCGGTCATAATAAAACAAGTCACTAATTAAATCTTGTCTAAATCAATGCAGAGAAAAGAAACAATATCTCTAAAATGGCAAAGAACCCACTTGCAGTACTACTTGAAAAGAATCTCCTAAATGGCCCCAACTTCGTTGGCTGGTTGCGGAATCTGATGATTGTACTCAGCATGGAGTCTTTGGGATATGTCTTGGAGGCAGACATTCCACCGACTCCAGTCCGGACTAGGGGTAATCAGGAAGAGATTGACGTCCATGAAAAATAGGTCAAGGAAGACGTGGTGGTCCGTAGATTTATGATGGGCTCAATGACTAATGAGCTGCAAAGAGCGCACGAGAAAATAACTTCTGCTAGGCATATTCTCGCACACTTGACCTGGCTTTCTGGAGAGCACAGTAGGACTGCTAGATATGAGATAATGAAGCAGTTATTCAGTGTTAGGATGAAGAAAGGGGAGAAAATGGGAGACCATGTCCTCAAGATGATCTCTATGATTGAGAGGCTCGAGGTGCTCAACTTTCATATGGAATTATCCCTTTAGATTGATCTCATCCTTCAATCTCTGCCTGATTCCTTCATGCAGTTTGTAATGAATTTCAATTGTAAATAGATTTCATGCACATTAGCTGGGCTAATGAATAAACTGATGACGGCACAGTCTAACATGAATAATAAACTGAGGGAGGCTGCTCTTGTGATTTCTTATGGGCCTCGGAGGTCCAAGAACAAGAAGAAAAAGACCTACGAGCAGTATAAACCCAAGAAATGGGTGCAGAAAGGCAAGGACAAGGCCCAAAAAGTTCAGAAGGTAGGCGGTCCAAAACCTATGGACAAATGTCTTGAATGCAATGAGCTGGACCACTGGCGTAGGACTTGTCCCAAGATCAATGGCGCATCAGGTACGTAACTTTTTGTTTTTGAAATCAATTGTTCCGCTACTGTATATTCTGCTTCATGGATTCCGGATATAGGTGCTACTTCTCATATTTGTACTATGAATCAGGATCTGGAACGAAGTAGGCAGCTTAAAGCTGAGGAAGTGATGATCACTGTCGGAAGTGTACAAAGTGTCGAGGCAATCGATATTGGATCACTCCTACTAGGTTTAGAATCTGATTTTATTTTGACGCTAAATGAAGTACTGGTTTTGCCCAGGGGGCATAAAAACATTGTATCCATTCCAGTCTTGGACCGAAAAGGATTTTCTCTCTTTATTGGCAATGGTAGTTGTAAAATTTATTTTCGAAATAAATTGGTTGGCACAACTACATTGTTGGATGGTTTATATCATTTGAACTTACAAAATAAATTAGCGGTGAACACTATAACTAGAAAACGTGGCAGGCAAGATACTAATCAAGCTCTTAAGTGGCACCTTAGACTTGGTCACGTTGGTCAGACCAAGGTTCACAAAATGGAGAAAGATGGACTTTTAAGTCCATTGGGTGTATAACCCTATCCAACTTGTGAATCCTGCCTTAGAGGCAAGACGACTAGGTCCCCCTTCACAGGGACATTTGAATGGGCTGCTGAAAAACTTGGGTTGGTACATACCGACGTTTGTGGTGCTTTGGAAGCAGCCCGAGACGGATATCAATATTTCATAACGTTCACAGATGATCGTACTCGGTATGGGATTGTGTACTTGATGAAACATAAATCCGAAGCCTTTACTAAATTGAAAGAATTTATGGCCCTAGTTGAAAAACAGATTGGATGTCATATCAAAGCACTTCGGTCTGACCAAGGTGGCGAATATATGAGCATAGAGCTTGATGAGTTCCTTAAGGAACATAGAATAGTTTCACAATTCATGCCGCCAGGAACCCCACAGTTAAATGGTGTTTCAAAAAGGAGAAATCGGACTTTGTTGGACATGGTTTCGGATTGATATTTGACTCAGTCTGTATTGTAGTATTGTGGTTGTGAAACATTTGTTGTTGATCTATCTTGTAATGATAGTATTTGATAATCTTGAGATTTGGGGTCATTTGATGAGTTTTTCTTTCCTTTTGATGTTGTACCCGAGATTTCGTGATAATCTGGGTGATTGTTCATTGTGATTCGAAACGTCAAGTCGTAAGGACTTGGATGTGCATTTGATATGGTCCCAAGGACTATGTCTGTGTTGTTGTTATCTTTGTGTGGCGTGGGTCAGTGTTTGCATGTGCGTCCAATGCCGACGAGAATGAGGAGGTGTACACCGATGATTGTAGACACGTACAATGGGCGGCTCCCGCGGGGTGTGTACGTCGGTGTTACGAGTCATGCGGGTGGTACGACTTCCTGGATGGTCTATGGCGGAGGAGTCATGATTCGACTGATCTCGCTTTTGGTTGAGTGTTTTTATCACTTGGCTTTCGCCGTGTTCAGGCAGAGGAGGCGCAGGGAACCGACAAGTTAGCCCGGTTGCTCAGGCGAAGTGGTTCGTAGTGAGTAGTATTCCTGGAGATGTTGTTTTCAGAACCTGATGGATAGTTCGTACCCCGAGTTGTGCACCCTGAGTTTTGGGGATGAAACTCTTTTTAAGGGGCGTAATTTTTTTTTTCGTGTTACTGTTGTATTGTACGTATTCATTTGGAATTATACAAGTGCTGTTGTATTGGACTGGTACAATGTAGATTGTATTGGAATATTTCGGAAGCAGAATATTTTTACTTGTTATCGGTATTGTTGTAACCGATTGGATGTTGTTCGGAGAGTGGGGTTTTCGGGTAAGTAAAGCCTGAGTAACGTACGCTAGTACGAGGACTTAGCGCACACTAATGCATAGAGCTTAGCGCATGCTAGATATGAGGGTGCAGCGGTCAGAAGCTTTCAGCATGCATATGCATGTTCAGGTCACGACATTTAGCGCACGCTAATACCGATGGTTAGCGTACGCTAATTGTAGATCGGTCAAGAGGGAATCTTGGCTTTATTGGTTACTTTCGGCATGTAGGATCCAGGCATCTTTGGAGTAGGTGCAGATTGTCGGGTCAACGGAGATTAGCGCATGCTAATGTTGTAAATTAGCGCACGCTCATGGTGTGTTATACTGTAGAAAATCAACTTGCCTTTAACGTATGCTAAGACTTAGGTGTTGCATACGTAAGTCATGGTACGTAGCAAGGCGGTAGCCTCTGGACCTCATTCATGCTAACAAGTACAGTTAGCGCATGCTAACCGAGTAGCGCACGCTAAATATGTATTTTAGCGCACACTAATTACGGGTCACTATATATATTATTCCAGCCGTGAATTATTATTTATTTCGGCCATTCCTTCACTTCATTCGATAGATAGAGTTCCTAGAGAGAGGTTTGAGGTTCCAAACACTTGGGATGATCGTCCCTAACCTCATTGGAGCTTCATAACTTGGATTAGAGTTGGGATCTTGGAGATTGAAGTGGATTCTTGATAGTGTTTGATGTTGTTCTTCGTTTTTCAAGAGGTATGTGATTAATCTGTGTTTATCACGAGATTATGATGTTGTTATTGATGATTACTTCACGTAGTTATTGATTGTTGGAGAATAGAATGATTCTTCATAGATTTATGAACTTACGATGAAGAATGTGTTATTGATGATTGAGGTTGAGGGTGTTCTTGATGGTTAGAATACTTGGGTGTTATAATCATGTCTAGGAAAGATTATGTTAAGATTGTTAGATGATTAACATAGCCTTTGGGTGATTATTGTTGTTTTTTGTGTTCTTGGGAGATTATACCCATTTTAGTATAGGATTATGGTGAACTATGTAATGATTATCATAATCTTTGAATGTTTGATCTAATCCTGTTGATTAACCCGAATTCTTGTTGTTTTGGTGGTGGATTATTGTTTAGACATCATGTTTGTTGTTTTGATGATGTTCTTGAGGTGATAGTGATGATATTGGTGATGTCATCATTTTGGGATGATTAATATGATGTTGTTCTTAATGATTCTTCTTGAATTGTTTTCACAAGTGTTAAGAACATTTGATCATATTGATCATTGAGGTGTCGTAGGACGTTAGAATTCATAGTTGAGGACTATGATATCGGCTTGTGTGGTTTGATCGATTCGTGATCGAATTGGGTTGTCCTTGGTGTTGTTTTCTATTGATTTTGTGTTATTGAATGAATTGTATTTCATTCAAGGTTGTTCGAGTGTTTGTGATCGTCGGAAGACGCCGTTCGTCGTTTTGTGGAAGGACGTTGATCGTGGAAGGACTTTCTCGCCTTCGGTTTGAGGCAAATTTTATACTTGTCCTAGTCAATGAGATTAATGTTATCATGTATGTGTATGAATGTGTTGTATCATTTCGAGACTTGGTCTCTCTATGATTTTGTTGGTATCAGGGGATTGTTTGATACGATACCCTTTGGCAAATTATGCCAAATGTTGTTGTTGTCCGATAAAAGCCGTTCAGGGCTTTGAGATACTCGTTGTTGATGTTATTATTGATAACTGGGTCGCGGTATCGATATATCGGTTATTGTTGTTGATATTAGATGTCGGTTTAAGACATTGCTATGATCATTGTTATTGATATTGGTATTTTGCTATTGATGCTGTAATTGGCCGAGTGAAGGCATTGACGTGTTCGATTATCATCTCTGTCATTGGTCACCGATTAAAGGCACCGGGACATCTGTTCTAAATCATTTCGTTGTGATCGATTGGCCATTTTAAGGCAATCCAGGTATTGAATTGGGATTATCGAGAATGATTCTCATCCATTGTATCATTGTTTATCGATTGACCGTTCCAAGGTAATCGACGTATTAAATTGGGATTATCGAGAATGATTCCCATCCATTGTATCATTGTGTATCGATTGACCGTTCTAAGGTAATCGATGTATTGAATTGGGATTATCGAAGATGATTCCCATCCGTTGTATCGTTGTTATCGATTGACCATTCATATGGCAATCGAGGTATTGAATTGGGATTATCGAGGATAATTCCCATCTGTTGTATTGTTGTTGTCGATTGACTATTCTAAGGTAATCGATGTATTGAATTGGGACCGTCGAAGACATTTCCCATCCGTTGTATCGTTGTTATTGATTGGTCGTTCTAAGACAATTGTGGTATTGAATTGTGACTGTCGAGGATGGATCCCATCCGTTGATGTCGTTGTGATCGATTGGCCATTCCTAAGTCAGTCGGGGTATTTGAATTGGGACCGCCGAGGATGGTGCCCATCCGTGAGTTATTGTCGTCGTGTTGGCCGACTCAAGGCAGCACACTATTATTCTTGTGAATTCGGTAATCTTGGGATCATTGCCGTTTGTGATTAATTATGTTTTGGAGGCTAGTCTCGGCTAGTGCTCGATGGGTAAGTCTGGAGCTTGAACCTTCATGGTTGGTTTCCTAGCACCTGCGATTCAGCAGGTCACGGTCACTAGGTGATCTCATTATGAGTAAGCTTGGGGCTTGAACCTTCGCGATTGATTTTCCAACACCTACAGTTCAGTAGGTCACGGTCATTAGATGACCTCATTGTGATACGGCTTCATGCCGTGGCTTCGGCCCTCATTGTGCTACGGCTTTGTGCCGTAGCTACGGCCCTCATTGTGATACGGCTTCATCTTGTGGCTTCGGCCCTCATTGTGATACGGCTTCGTGCCGTGGCTTCGGCCCTCATTTTGATACGGCTTCGCGCCGTGGCTTCGGCCCTCATTGTGATACGGCTTCGCACCGTGGCTTCGGCCATCATTGTGATACGGCTTCATGCCGTGGCTTTGGTCCTCAGATGATACAGCTTCGGGATGTTTGTCTTCGGGACATTGTGATGATTGAAAGCTTCGACTGAGTGGCTTTCAGGCCATTGCGATGTTTTGGTATTTCCGTTGGAGCCTTCGGGCACTGTGATTCTTATCTATTTCAGCTTTGGCTTGGTTTACCTCCGGGTAATGCATTGTTGTGTTCTTTATTGATGATTCTCCATTGGGCTCTTGTATTTTAACCTGTTGAGCAGGTACCGATCGTATGCCGTGGGCATAGTGTTTCACGCATGCTCGATTCTCACCTTGGTTTGTGAGCATCTCGTATTACCATTGTTGTAATATTTTATTCTCCCTTTGGATGCATATCATGTTATACATGTATTTGGTATTCAATATCTGGATGACTGACCCCGTGGGGCGGAACATGTTTGCATGTTTTAGGTGCTTGCGAGGAGAGAGTTGAGACACAGGGGCATGACGATGGCGACGAGGCATTCGAGCGATACTAGTCCGAGTTGTTTTGGTGTTCATGTCGGCCAGACAGTTTGGAGTACTCCAGTTTTGTTCAGTCATTGTCATTTTGTATTATCCGAGCAAGGCTCATAGATGTTGTTGTATTTTATTTTGGCCATGTAGGCCCACTTTTGTCGTTGAAATTCCATATCGGAATATTACGTGGATATCATAGTAGGGGTTGTGATTCTTCTTTTTGGTTAGTTTGTTGTATTTTGGTCGTGTTCGCCTGATGGATCTCCTGGTGTGGGGTCCACGGCACTGTAATCACCCAATGGATTTGGGGGTGTTACACTCGGCATGAGACCTTTCGATGTTATCTTAATCCCTAAAATTACATTTGCGAGTCCCATATCTTTCATGTCGAATCTCGACCTCAGCATGTCCTTGGTAGATTTGATTATTCGTTCATTATTACCAGTAATGAGGAAGTCATCTACATATAGACACAAAATGACATAGCCATTTTCTGTGTCTTTCACATATAAACACTTATCATAATCATTAATTTTGAAGCCACCGCTTAACATAACATGATCAAATTTTTCATGCCACTGTTTTGGTGCCTGCTTTAATCCATACAATGATTTTACCAGCTTGCAGACTTTCCTTTCTTGTCCAGGAGCAGAGAACCCCTCGGGTTGTTCCATATAGATTTCCTCTTCTAAGTCTCCATTAAGAAAGGCAGTCTTAACATCCATTTGATGAACTTCTAAACCTCGTAATGCGTCGATAGCAAGTATCATCCTGATGGAAGTTATTCCCGTCACAGGAGAGTAAGTATCAAAATAGTCTAGGCCTTCACGTTGGTTATAGCCCTTCGCTACGAGCCTAGCCTTATATTTATCAAGTGCTCCATCTTTCAATTTCTTCTTGAAAATCCACTTATTTCCTAATGGTTTACCCTTTGGAGGTAATTCCACTAGTTGCCAAGTATGATTCTGTAATATAGAATCAATCTCTTCTTTGATAGCCTCCTTCATAGAGGTCCATACGTCGAGCCATGCCTTCTTTGTAAGTCTGAGGTACCTTTTCGAGCAAGTAGGTGAAGAAATCTGGTCCATAAGATTTCCCCGTCTTTTGTCATTTGCTACTTCTAGGTTCGTCCTCATTATCTATTCTTTGGTCTTCATTATCTTCATCTGTTAGTTCAGAAATCTGGTCGAACGAGATAAGGTGTTCACTTGCAGTCTTACAAGGAAAGATATTCTCAAAGAATGACGCATTCCTTGATTCCATAATTATATTCTTATGAATCTCAGGCACTTTGAATGCATACACAAGAAATCGATAAGCATTGCCGTTGTGTGCATATTCAATGAAAATGCAGTCAACCGTTTTTGGGCCTATTTTGACTTTCTTAGGTGTAGGTATCAGCACCTTTGCTAGACACCCCTACACTTTCATGTAATTGTAGGAAGGCTTGACTCCCTTCCACAATTCATAAGGAGTATTGCCCTCGTTCTTACGGCATATCTTGTTTAAGAGATAATTCGCCGTTAAGATGGGGTCTCCCCACTTATTTGCGGCAGACCTGAATTTAATAATATTGCATCCATCATCTCTTTCAGGGTGCGATTCTTACGTTCCGCCACGACATTTGACTGTGGTGCATATGGGGCAGTGACTTCATGAAAAATCCCATGTTGCGAACAATATTCGCCGAAAGGTTCCACGTATTCACCTCCACAGTCACTCCTTAAAACTTTTATTTGCATTCAATTGATTCTCAACTTCCGTTTTATAAAAAATTAACTTCTATATAGCTCCGTCTTTGCTTTTAAGCAAATATACATAGCAATATTTAGTACAATCATCCACGAAAGTAATAAAATATTTGTTTCCACCTCTAGTTTGAACAAACTTCAAATCACATAGGTCGCTATGTATTAATTCCAAAGGTTTGGTGTTTCTTTACACTTGTCGGAATGGAGATCGAGTTAATTTTGCCTCTACACAAGTTTCACACTTGTGGTTTAAATGAATTTTAAACTTTGGTATGTGATCTAATGCAATTAGTCTACGCATTGCATTAAAATTAACGTGTCCTAATCTAGCATGCCATAAATTGGGAGACTCAAGCAAGTAAGCATAAGAATTCTTCATTTCATTATTTTTGACAGTCATAACATTAAGCTTAACCAGCCCATCACACTCATAGCCCTTGCCTATAAACACATCGCTTTTTGACAAAATAACTTTATCAGACTAAAAAACTAAACTAAATCCATGCTTCATCAACAAGGAACCAGAAATCAGGTTCCTACGAATATCAGGCACATATAACACACGTTTAAGAGTCACTTCCTTTCCAGACGTCATCTTCAAGATCACCGTGCCTTCGCCCAAGATAGTTGAGGTTGCAGAATTTCCCATATACAGTATTTCACTAGCATCAGTTTCTACCAAGGAGGTGAACATTGACTTGTTGGTACATTTTGCTCCAGTGTCAATCCACCACTCATTGGTATTTGAGTCAACTAAGTTCACTTCGGAGATCATAGCACATAAGTCAAGATTTTCCACTTGTTTGGTAATCAGATGTGCTGCATTACCATCTTTTTTCTTTAGTTTCTTTGGCAGCCTATAGTCAGCCGCCCTATGTCCCATCTTTTAACAGTTGTAGCATTTACCAAGGAATTTCTCTTTCTTTTTACCAATTCCTCCTTTAGGTCCCAACTTGGTTCCCTTTCCATTGTGTCTGTACAGTTTCCACAACATTGGCCTTTGCCACAGCAGCATTTACCTTCTTATCTGATCCTCTGTTGTCTTATTATATGTGAAGTCTAACGATCAGATCTTCCATGCTCATGTCCTTGCGCTTGTGCTTGAGATAATTCTTGAAGTCTTTCCAAGTGGAGTGCAGTTTTTCAATCACAGCAGCCACTTGGAAGGATTCGCTAATGATCATTCCTTCAGCATGAATTTCATGAATGATCACTTGTAGCTCTTGTACATGACTGACTACAGTCGTGGAATCCACCATCTCGTAGTCAAGAAACCGTCCAACAATCCACTTTTTGGCACCGGCATCCTCGATCTTGTACTTATGATCTAGTGAGTCCCATAATGCCTTGGCTGATTTAGCACTATTGTACACGTTGTACAGTGAATCGGTAAGGCCATTCATCACATAGTCCTGACACAGATAGTCAGAAATTTTCCAAGCGTCAATGGCCATCAAAGTCTGTTGGTCACTGTCTTCATCATATTTTGGCGCGTCCTCCTTGAGGAATTGAGACAAGCCTAGAGTGGTCAAATAGAACATCATCTTCTGCTGCCATATCTTGAAATTCTACCTGTTGAATTTCTCTGGGTTGCCTGCATGGTTGATCGGAACCAAAACCGAATTACTTATCGGAATTGAAGCAGAGTGGTTGGCGGAACCCGATCCAGTTATCAGAGGCGCACCTCCAGTCACGGAAGCCGATCTATTTTTCTGAGGCGCACCTCCAGAAACGTCCGTAGACAGAGTTGGATTTTGAGAATCCATTATCTTAACCTTTGAAAATATATCTGTTTTAATCAAGTAAACAAAAAAAGAATTTGCTTTAAGATTGTTGAATAATATTTGAAAACGAGTACTTGAGAAAAAACAGTACAGTATATCGATGATATAATTTATTTAAGCCCTTCAAAAAATAGTTAGAAAAACGAAATATTTGCTGATCACAAAAACGAATGGAAGTCGCTGTTGAGTCCAGAATATTTGTATCCTTAAAGCAAATTCGCCCTCACCACGGTATGTGACGTCTGCTGTAACACCCCAAACTAGGCGGATATTACAGTTCCGTGGACCCCCGACTGGGACCCACCAGACGAATGAAAATTAATGAATTAAATAATATAATTGTAGTACCGAACCACATTATATAACCAAATACTCCCATGAGGAGCTTAAGTACAATACACCAGGACAATACAGAATACTAGTATATTTTATATAAAGATAAAATACACCACCCTGAATAAATAAACATCCCAAATGGAATTTGCAGCGGAAATACAAATGAAGAAAAACAAGAATGACTGAAAGGACTGGGGCCCCCTACTAGTATCACTGGGACTCCTCGCCGTCAATGTGCTCTTCCCGTGCTTTTGCCTTGCCATGACCTGAAAACAATATCCCAAATGGGGCCGCCATACGTAACAACAATCCTCAAGGGTTGAAAATACGCAATCATGATATATCTCAATTATGGAATATCCTTTAGTTATGAATTTAAGCTGAAGAGGGGCATCGTAGTACGCCCGTAATGGTATGTGCATGTGCACAAGACGAGTGACCGGACACACCCGTCCTTGTACCTAATTAGTCTCATGGAGGTACGTTACCGTGTGCACAGTCCATTGTGTCGGTGAACCCGAACATATGACCATCATGTGCCCGACTAAAAATCCCACACATCACCACCAGGCCACACAATAAGAACCCAGAAGGTCATATGAACGAGAATGACCATAATGAATATCAATGAATAACAATCCGACAAAGTCAAGAATGACTCACCGAGATGAAAATAATAGTGAAGTGAATGATAGCTCAATGAAATGACTGGAACCGTCGTTCCTCGTGAATGAAGTGATTACTAGACAATTACAAGTCTCAATACGGTTAATACATTATGAATGAGTTATGATTATGAATGAACAACAACAAAAGGAATGAATGTCCTTTTAACCGAGTAAGAATTAACTTACGCAACACCGGTGAAAAATGTCCTTCCACGAACAAACGTCCTAAATGAGATGTCGGTCGCTCGAACAACCTTGAATAACATAATTACCAACAATCCGTTCAACATACGAATCAAACACGATTATAACTAACTCAAAACGTCGATACGACTAAACCAAGTTCATTAGGGCATTATATCAAACACGTTGTGACCAATCTTCGATTATTTACAACCAAACCTTAACTATACCAATATCAAATCCCCAAGAAGTGTTCAAAACCAACAAAACATCTTCAATACAATCAATAATCCAATATGAATGTCCAAATTCGTGATTACAACAACAACTAATCGAAAACCCCCAAATCCAACTCAATATTCAGAGTGTTCTTGAACAACCCTTCAATAATCCAATGAATATTCATACACACTCATAATCATACGTACATCTCTTCATACAACATGATTATAACGTCCAAAACATCATATCTCAACACAAAATCGAAATCCAAGATGTTTGAAGAATATTACCTTTGAAGATCCAAACACTTTGATCCGAAGAATACGTGTTAGATCGACTATCCAAGCTTCCCAAACGAATAAAGATGATGAAAACCGAACACCCAAGTGATTGATGATGAAAAATCTCTCCCTCAAGCTCTCTCTCTCTCTGATACAAGGTGAAGAAATGAGAAAATGAGCTCAAAGTCCCGTCCAAGTCCTATATAAATTGCGGAATGTTACGGCCGTAACTCGGCCTACTTACGGCCGTAACATCCCAAGTCAACGGCCTTACGACCATAACCAACCATCTCGTATGTCCGTAACTCGGCTTCACCCAGAATCTGCCTACAGTCATACGGCCGTACCCACATCTGTTTTACGGGCATAACTCGACCGATACGGCCGTACCCGGCCAAACTTACGGGCGTATGAAGCCTTCACAAACCGCCTGGCACCGCTGCATCGCATCAGACGGCCAGAACTAACCTAAGCCTTACGGCCGTACCAGCCTCATCTTACGGCCATATGCCGCAACCCTTATGGTCGTAAGTCCCATTCGTCCGAACTGGCCTGAAATCAACGAATGCCTGTTACGGTCGTATCCGACAATCCTTACGGCCGTATCCGACAATCCTTACGGCCGTAACTCACCTTCGTCTAAAACCACCTTGAGCCAATGAATGCAGGTTACGGCCGTAATGCCTGAATAGTTACGGCCGTAACTCGCTGCTGGAAGTGACAAAAATCCGACAACTCCGTCTACTCATTACCAACGGTGAATGATCCGACGTACAATACTTGTATGATTGTAAATAAGTCCAATAACACGTGATAGATGATACTTCCAACACAAGACTATATTCACGATGATTATGATAATACTCTCGTCTCGACTCTCAATCGGAGATGAATGACGATCAGTAACTGATACACGGTTACAAAATGCCAACGATGAAAACAAATGAATGAATCGTGAATGATGAGTGATTATTAATGAGTGAGAAATTACTGAGTGACCATTACTGATTGATATTTACTGAATGATAATGAATGAATTACAACCGGGTATTACATACCCCCCCTTAAAAAGAGTTTCGCCCTCGAAACTTAGGGTCAAACAACTCGGGATAACTCTCCCGCATACTATCCTCGGTTTCCCAAGTAGCCTCTTCGACTCCGTGTCTAGACCACTGAATCTTGACCAAAGGAATCGTCTTGTTCCTCAACTGTTTGATTCGCCGCTCTAAAACTCGTATAGGACGCTCCTCATACGAATGATCATCCGCGATCTCGATTTCATCAAATTGAAGTATGTGACTCGGGTTGGCAACATACTTCCGCAACTGAGAGACGTGAAACACATTATGAATTCGGCTCAACGCTGGAGGTAAAGCCAATCGATAAGCCAGACTGCTTACTCGATCCAAAATCTCGAACGGTCCGATGAATCTCGGACTCAACTTCCCCCGTTTTCCGAATCGGAAAATACCTCGACTCGGGGACACCTTGACCAACACGTGGTCACCTGTCTCGAACTCTAGTGGTCGATGACGATTATCTGCATATGATTTTTGTCGACTCTGAGTGGTCAACAAACGACTCCTGATCAAAGCTACCGTCTCATGGGCGGCTATAAATGTAACACCCCCAAATCCCAATGGGTTATTACAGTGTCGTGGACCCCACATCAGGTGATCCACCAGGCGAACACGACTATAATACAACAAACTGACCAAAATGGGAAATCACAGACCCTACTATGACGTCCGACATACTATTCCGATATGGAATTTCAACGACAAGAATGGGCCTACATGGCCAAAATAAAAATACAACAACATCCCCGAGCCTTGCTCGGATAATACAAAACAACAACGACTGAACAAAAATGGAGTACTCCAACTGTCTGACCAACATGAACACCAAAATATCTCGGACTAGTATCGCTCGAATGCCTCGTCGCCATCGTCATGCCCCTGTGTCTCAACTCTCTCCTCGCAATTACCTAAAACATGAAAACATGTTCCGCCACTGGGTCACCATCCAAAGATAATGAATATCAAGTACATGCACAACATGATATGCATCCAAAGGCAGAATAAACAGTACAACAATGGTAGTACGAGATGCTCACAAACCAAAGTAAGAATCGAGCATTCGTGGAATATTATGCCCACGGCATACGATCAATACGTGCTCAATAGGTTAGAACATAAGTGCCCAACGGCGAATCATCAATATAGAACACAACAATACATTACCCGAAGGTAAATCAATCCAACGCTGAAATAAATAAGGATCACAATGCCCGAAGGCTCAAACGGAAATACCGTTACATCACAATGGCCTAAAAGCCCTCAGCCGAAGCTGCCAAAATATCACGATGGTCTGAAAGCCGAACAGCCCGAAGCTGCCAAAATATCACGATGGCCTGAAAGCCGAACAGCCCGAAGCTGTAAATCATCACAATACAGATCTCAAAGAAACAAACCTGACTGTCGAACATACCCCTCGGGCGTATGAACGCTCAATCACAACACGTCGAACATATCCAATCAAACATGGTCTATGAACGATCAAAAATTGTACGGCTCAATGATGGACATCACAGTACGCCCGATCCGGAAATGTGTCCGTGCACATGTCCACCCCGTATACGGAATCCAGAAATATACGTGGGACAATGTACCTAATTAGCCTCACGAACTACGTCTCGTGTGCACGGTCCAATGCGGAAACATCCACGCATGACCATCATGTGCCTGGCTAAAAATCCTACACAATAACCAATCGGCACGCAGATATGATTTCGGATATGTCACGATACAACATGACAACGAAACTCAAAGGATAACACATCCAATACGGATCATACGACTCACCAAGTGAACGATGACACACGAATAATGAAAGATCGACACGACCAACAATATTCAAAACAACCATCCTGGGATCAAAATCCCTAAGGACCGATTAACACGAGCAACGATCACAACACAACAGTTCGGGAAATCCTCAACCTTCAAAGATCACAAAATTACCGAGTTCACAAGAATAATAGTGTGCTGCCTTGAATCGGTCAACACGACAATAATAATTCAACGGATGGGAATTATCGTTGATAATCCCAATTCAATACTTCGATTACCGTAGAATGGCCAATCGATAACAATTATACAACAGATGGGAATTATCTTTTTGACAACGGGTGGAAATTATCTTTGATAATCCCAATTCAATATATCGATCACCGTTAGAGCGGACAATCGATAATAATTATACAACGGATGGGAATTATCTTTGATAATCCCAATTCAATATATATCGATAACCTTCAAAACGGTTAACCGATAACAATTGTACAACGGATGTCTCGGCACCTTTAATCGGTTACCGATAACGAAGATGATAATCGAATACGTCGATGCCTTCAATCGGCCAAAACGACATCAATAGAAAAACACTGATATCAATAACGATTTATCTACAAAATATATTGATGGAACATCAATCAATAACAACAATCGATACGTCGATGCCGCGAACCGGCTATCAACAACAATATCTCAAAGAAACATCAATCAACAATAACAATCGATATGTCGATACCGCGAACCGGCTATCGACAACAATATTACCAACAAGTACCGCAATGCCTTGGATCGGTCATTTACGAACAACAATAATATTTGGCATAATTTGCCGAAGGGTATCGTATCAAACAATCCCCTGATATCAACAAAATCATAAAGAGACCAAGTCTCGAAATGATACACACATTCATACACATACATGATAACATTAATCTCATTGACCAGTACAAGTATAAAACTTGCCTCAAACCGAAGGCGAGAAAGTCCTTCCACGATCAACGTCCTACCACGACAATCACAAGCACTCGAACAACCTTGAATGAAATACAATTCATTCGATAACACGATATCGACCGAAAACAACACAATAGATAATTCCGATTCCAATACGAACACATACTATACTCGTATTAATCCGTATACATACGTATATATATAATATATATATATATTACACATATAATAATATATATACAATACAACTCACAATATCTATATATATATAAATATATATATATATATATATACTCACATGAGACACACACACTCACTGTGCACATCACAACACACACACACACACACACTCGTTACATATATATATAATATACATAACACATCTTTATACATTATATATATATATATATATATATACACTGAACACACACCAAACACATACAAAAAAAACTTACCAGGAGCCGATCGGCCAGGCCCGGGAAGAAGAAAGAGAAAAAAACTCCCATGCCGTAAATCGGCCGCCGGAAAAATGACCCGCCGGACTTCGTCCAACTCCGGTCCGTTTCCGTCTATGGCCGGTTTTCACCATCTCCGTTTGTAACTCTTCGCCGGAAGAATGTCAAACCTCCGTTCCGCCGTCCGTTCCGGACAAAAACCACCCCCGGTCGCCGGAATCAATGGAGCTCCGTCCATGACCGGAAACCATGAAGATCGCCGGTGCCTGCTCCGTCTCGCCGGAAGAAGAAAAAAATGCCGGCTGGATTCTCCGTTCGAATCAGATGTCGACGAACAGCTCGACTGGGTTTGCAGCATTCCGATTCGGAAATTCCGACCAGGCCGCCGCCGAGCTCCGGTCGCGAGCCGCCTGCCGTCGCCGAGCTCTACCTCGCCGGAAAAAATGGAGAAACCGGCCCGTCCTCAAGCTTCCGCCTCGCCGGAAGAAAGAAAAAGAAGAAAAAAAAAAGAAACAGGAGAGGACGAGAGAGAGAATGGCGAGAGAGGAGAGTGAGGGAGAGAAAGATGAGGGATGATGATGATTGAGGGATGTGTATATATATTACATATATATATATATATAAAGTGAGGGAGAAATGCATGAGGGAGAGAGGGATTCACGTGAGGGTGATGACAAAAGTTGACAAAATATATATATATATATATATATAAATGATACCCCAAAGATACCCTCGCCCCGAAAGTTGACTACGAGGAAGGTTCCCACCACCTACCACGCATTACGTACGTAACCTCAGGGCGTAACGTACGTAATCGAAACAAATTAGCGTACGTAATGCTACACAGGTAGCGTGCTGGCTATAAACTTAGCCAAAATTCCAATCTCGCCAAACAACAACCAAACGACGAAACCAAACCGACGACCAGAATAAATATTTCGATCCCGAAATATTCTAATACAATATATATTGTATCGGTCCAAACAACAACACTTGTACAATTCCAAATGAATACGTACAACTCAACAGTAACACGAAAAAAAAAAAATTACCCCCGGATATTACATACTCCCCCCCTTAAAAATAGTTTCGTCCTCGAAACTCAGGGTGCACAAGTCGGGGCACGGACTATCCATCAGGATAAGAAAACAACATCTCCAGGAATACTCCTCAATACGAGCAATTCCGCCTAAGCAACTAGGCCGACCCCACGGGTCCCCACGTCTCCTCTGTCTGAACAAGGCGAAAAAAATCAAGTGATAAAGACACTCAATCAAATGCGAGATTAGCCGAATCATGACTCCTCCGCCAGAGACCGGCCAGGAAGTCGCACCACAAAAGATAATAACAATACAGACATAGTCCTCGGGACTATATTGAACGCACATCCAAGTCCTCACGACTTGACGTCTCGAATCATAATGAACGATTACCCAGATCATCACAAAAATCTCGGGTACAGGACCAAAGGGAAAGAAAATCACATCAAATGACTCAAGTGTCAAGATTCTCAGATACAATGATTACAAGATAGATTAATAATAAACGGTTCACAACCGCAATATTACAATACAGACCGAGTCAAACATCAATCCGGAAGACAAGGAAAATACAAATCAAGGCTACATCTCAAATGTACCCGGAATCCACATCCTCCAGATCATCGAGTTCCTCGATCTCATCGACTCGAGGAAGACCCTAATCTGAACTCGCTACTTCCCCTCGGGTGTCCATACCTCTGGCTCCCGAAGCCCGATATGACCCCTTGGATGAAGTACGGACTGAAGTGACAAAATCTCTCGAGGCCCGTGAGCTCTCTCGAGACCTACTGGCACTAGAACTCATGCAGTATTCTGAAGGTGTCCCCACCTACGACACAGAAAATAAATAATAGCTCGCACCGTACATCGAGTACTCACATGCCCCGCTGAATCACAGTTAAAACAAACAACAGTCGAACTCGTCGCCTGGGAAGAAAATGCTTTCCCAGTACGAAGCCGACTAGGAAATGACCTCTTGGACGTCGGAGCTCGATGTCCCTCTGAACGAATCGGCATCCTAGTCCTCTCACCAGAAGAAACTGAAGGATCCTTCTGAGTAAGCTCCTTGATTGAAAGCTCTGCTCCAAGAGCCTTCTCGATGAATTCGCCAAGTGAACTACAATTGTGATTGAACAACTGTATTCTCAACCGCGGGTTCAACATCTTGTTAAAATACTTGATCTTATCCGCCTCAGTACGGATACAGATGAAGTAAACTGAAGAAGTCCTTGAAACTTTTCAGCGATAACAATAACACCCTCGTCCTCGACGGATTCGGGGTTCAAAACCTCCGACAACTTGGCTTCACGAAGTGGAGCCGGATAATACCTCTCTAACATGAGAGTCTTGAACTCGATCCAAACACAATCACGATCGGTGGGTTCTCGAGCACGACTCCGAAAATGATTCGTCAGCCCCCAAATTATTGGTACGAGGTTTCGGGTGTCGGCCCACGCTGCAGCCTCTACCCTCTCTGTCACGTCCTCTTTCCAGACTAAAAGAATGACGTTCAATCATGACCACAGCTCAAATATGCCTCAACGGCCAGAATGCTAGGTCAACGCCAAACACGAGTATACATACTCAACAAATAAAGGATCACATCGATCGCGCTAATCATAGCCGATACAGAGCCCACATGCTCCAAAGCAAATAATCATAAATCAATCGCACCCGATCGTCACATACAAGTGTCAACAAAACAGGTTTAATCAATGACATAATGAATGTATGCACATAAAAGAGAATAGAGTCCTTACACAGGTCATACGAAGCTTCGAGGTCTTGCGATACTAGTCTTCACTGACGACGACTCGATGAAAGAATGACTCATACAGTCGTCCAACTATCACGACTCACAAAACCCGATCGCCTGTGTTGTCATAACTTTGTGACCCGCTACTACCGCCTTGGTTGTGCCACATATCAGTCAAGCCAGGGTATCTCACAACCCAATTCTCTGATACCATCTTCTGTAACACCCCCAAATCCCATTGGGTTATTACAGTGTCGTGGACCCCACATCAGGTGATCCACCAGGCGAACACGACTATAATACAACAAACTGACCAAAATGGGAAATCACAGACCCTACTATGACGTCCGACATACTATTCCGATATGGAATTTCAACGACAAGAATGGGCCTACATGGCCAAAATAAAAATACAACAACATCCCCGAGCCTTGCTCGGATAATACAAAACAACAACGACTGAACAAAAATGGAGTACTCCAACTGTCTGACCAACATGAACACCAAAATATCTCGGACTAGTATCGCTCGAATGCCTCGTCGCCATCGTCATGCCCATGTGTCTCAACTCTCTCCTCGCAAGTACCTAAAACATGAAAACATGTTCCGCCCCCACGGGGTCAGTCATCCAGTATAATGAATATCAAGTACATGCACAACATGATATGCATCCAAAGGCAGAATAAACAGTACAACAATGGTAGTACGAGATGCTCACAAACCAAAGTAAGAATCGAGCATTCGTGGAATATTATGCCCACGGCATACGATCAATACCTGCTCAATAGGTTAGAACATAAGTGCCCAAAGGCGATTAATCAATATAGAACACAACAATACATTACCCGAAGGTAAATCAATCCAACGCTGAAATAAATAAGGATCACAATGCCCGAAGGCTCAAACGGAAATACCGTTACATCACAATGGCCTAAAAGCCCTCAGCCGAAGCTGCCAAAATATCACGATGGCCTGAAAGCCGAACAGTTAAGCCGCCAAAATATCACGATGGCACGAAGCGAACGGCCAAGCTGTAAATCATCACAATACAGATCTCAAAGAAACAAACCTGACTGTCGAACATACCCCTCGGGCGTATGAACGCTCAATCACAACACGTCGAACATATCCAATCAAACATGGTCTATGAACGATCAAAAATTGTACGGCTCAATGATGGACATCACAGTACGCCCGATCCGGAAATGTGTCCGTGCACATGTCCACCCCGTATACGGAATCCAGAAATATACGTGGGACAATGTACCTAATTAGCCTCACGAACTACGTCTCGTGTGCACGGTCCAATGCGGAAACATCCACGCATGACCATCATGTGCCTGGCTAAAAATCCTACACAATAACCAATCGGCACGCAGATATGATTTCGGATATGTCACGATACAACATGACAACGAAACTCAAAGGATAACACATCCAATACGGATCATACGACTCACCAAGTGAACGATGACACACGAATAATGAAAGATCGACACGACCAACAATATTCAAAACAACCATCCTGGGATCAAAATCCCTAAGGACCGATTAACACGAGCAACGATCACAACACAACAGTTCGGGAAATCCTCAACCTTCAAAGATCACAAAATTACCGAGTTCACAAGAATAATAGTGTGCTGCCTTGAATCGGTCAACACGACAATAATAATTCAACGGATGGGAATTATCGTTGATAATCCCAATTCAATACTTCGATTACCGTAGAATGGCCAATCGATAACAATTATACAACAGATGGGAATTATCTTTTTGACAACGGGTGGAAATTATCTTTGATAATCCCAATTCAATATATCGATCACCGTTAGAGCGGACAATCGATAATAATTATACAACGGATGGGAATTATCTTTGATAATCCCAATTCAATATATATCGATAACCTTCAAAACGGTTAACCGATAACAATTGTACAACGGATGTCTCGGCACCTTTAATCGGTTACCGATAACGAAGATGATAATCGAATACGTCGATGCCTTCAATCGGCCAAAACGACATCAATAGAAAAACACTGATATCAATAACGACGATTCACAAAAAATATCTTGATGGAACATCAATCAATAACAACAATCGATACGTCGATGCCGCGAACCGGCTATCAACAACAATATCTCAAAGAAACATCAATCAACAATAACAATCGATATGTCGATACCGCGAACCGGCTATCGACAACAATATTACCAACAAGTACCGCAATGCCTTGGATCGGTCATTTACGAACAATAATAATATTTGGCATAATTTGCCGAAGGGTATCGTATCAAACAATCCCCTGATATCAACAAAATCATAAAGAGACCAAGTCTCGAAATGATACACACATTCATACACATACATGATAACATTAATCTCATTGACCAGTACAAGTATAAAACTTGCCTCAAACCGAAGGCGAGAAAGTCCTTCCACGATCAACGTCCTACCACGACAATCACAAGCACTCGAACAACCTTGAATGAAATACAATTCATTCGATAACACGATATCGACCGAAAACAACACAATAGATAATTCCGATTCCAATACGAACACATACTATACTCGTATTAATCCGTATACATACGTATATATATAATATATATATATTACATATATATATAATAATATATATACAATACAACTCACAATATCTATATATATATATATATATATATACTCACATGAGACACACACACTCACTGTGCACATCACAACACACACACACACACTTGTTACATATATATATAATATACATAACACATCTTTATACATTATATATATATATATATATATACACTGAACACACACCAAACACATACAAAAAAAACTTACCAGGAGCCGATCGGCCAGGCCCGGGAAGAAGAAAGAGAAAAAAAACTCCCATGCCGTAAATCGGCCGCCGGAAAAATGACCCGCCGGACTTCGTCCAACTCCGGTCCGTTTCCGTCTATGGCCGGTTTTCACCATCTCCGTTTGTAACTCTTCGCCGGAAGAATGTCAAACCTCCGTTCCGCCGTCCGTTCCGGACAAAAACCACCCCCGGTCGCCGGAATCAATGGAGCTCCGTCCATGACCGGAAACCATGAAGATCGCCGGTGCCTGCTCCGTCTCGCCGGAAGAAGAAAAAAATGCCGGCTGGATTCTCCGTTCGAATCAGCTCGACTGGGTTTGCAGCATTCCGATTCGGAAATTCCGACCAGGCCGCCGCCGAGCTCCGGTCACGAGCCGCCTGCCGTCGCCGAGCTCTACCTCGCCGGAAAAAATGGAGAAACCGGCCCGTCCTCAAGCTTCCGCCTCGCCGGAAGAAAGAAAAAGAAGAAAAAAAAAAGAAACAGGAGAGGCGAGAGAGAGAATGGCGAGAGAGGAGAGTGAGGGAGAGAAAGATGAGGGATGATGATGATTGAGGGATGTGTATATATATTACATATATATATATATAAAGTGAGGGAGAAATGCATGAGGGAGAGAGGGATTCACGTGAGGGTGATGACAAAAGTTGACAAAATATATATATATATATATATATATAAATGATACCCCAAAGATACCCTCGCCCCGAAAGTTGACTACGAGGAAGGTTCCCACCACCTACCACGCATTACGTACGTAACCTCAGGGCGTAACGTACGTAATCGAAACAAATTAGCGTACGTAATGCTACACAGGTAGCGTACTGGCTATAAACTTAGCCAAAATTCCAATCTCGCCAAACAACAACCAAACGACGAAACCAAACCGACGACCAGAATAAATATTTCGATCCCGAAATATTCTAATACAATATATATTGTATCGGTCCAAACAACAACACTTGTACAATTCCAAATGAATACGTACAACTCAACAGTAACACGAAAAAAAAAAAAATTACCCCCGGATATTACAATAAACATATCGGGCTCGGTGCCGATTAATTCTGATAAGTGATCCCAACACAAAGGAGATCGACAATGACGACCGTACAAGGCCTCGTAAGGTGCCATATTAGTCGAAGCATGCCAACTATTATTGTACGTGAACTCAATCAACGGTAGTGGGGCTTCCCAATCATCTTTCCAATTGAGAACACATGACCTCAACATGTTCTCCAAAGTCTGAATAGTCCTCTCTGATTGTCCGTCGGACTGAGGATGAAAAGCTGTGCTGAGATTAAGCAGAGTTCCCATAACACGATGAACTGATTTCCAAAAATGAGACACGAACCGTCCATCACGATTGGAAACGATACTTTTAGGAGTACCGTGCAGTCTCACTATATCTTTGATGAACAACTGGGCAAGTCTCTCGGGATCCCACGTATCCTTAATCTCAAGGAAATGAGCTGATTTAGTTAAACAGTCCACAACTACCCATATTGTATTCATGCCACGGCGACTCATCGGCAAACTCGTGATGAAATCCATAGAAATATCTTCCCACTTCCACTCTGGAATAGGGAGCGGTTTTAGCATACCTGCCGGTCGCTGATGTTCTATCTTGACTTGCTGATAGGTCAAACATCTCGAAACAAATTCCGCGATTTCTCGCTTCATATTACTCCACCAGTAATTTTGTTTCAAGTCTTTGTACATCTTGCTAGACCCCGGATGAATGGAGTAAGGGGTAGCATGAGCTTCTCTCAAAATCGAGTTTTTCAACTCGTCATTCGCCGGTATGCATAACCGATTCTTGAATCGCAATAGTCCATCCTCGTGGACCACAAATCCAGGGGCTTTCCCCTGAGCCACATCCTCATGGATGCGCAACAATGATGGGTCTGAACCTTGATTCGCTCTGATTGCCTCCTCAAGTGGCGATGAAATCTCTAACATGCAAAGTTGCCCTTGCACTCGCTGAAGCCAGACCTCAATCTCGGGTCTAAGAAATTCCTGCTGAAGCTCCTTAACAATCACATCCCGAATATAACAGAACTCGACATCAACATTCTAATACCATCACCAATATACACATGTTTCCAAATGCCAAACGATACAACATGGAAATTACAAATCAAATTCTCAACAGAGTACGTCTAAAATAGCTTACATAATTAATAAAATACATGGATATTACATCCTTACCCCCTAAAAAGAAGTTTCATCCCAAAAATTAAGATTTGAACAGTCCAGGGTATTGAGCACGCATACTATCTTCAGTTTCCTACGTGGCTTCCTCAATTCCATGTTTAGACCATTTAACCTTCTTTATTAACAGGATCACCTTCCATCGCAACTATTTCACTCGTCGCTCCAATATGGCTACCAGTTGCTCTTCATACGTAACATCATGATTTACCTCAATCTCTTCATAATCAATAATGTGGTTAGGATCGGAAACATACTTACGTAATTGTGAAACATGGAACACATTATGAACCTGACAAAGCACTAGAGGTAACGCTAGTCAATAAGCCACATTACCTACTTTGTCTAGGATCTCGAAAGGACCAATATAACGAGGACTAAGCTTTCCATTCTTACCAAACTGAAGGACTCTACGAGTCAGCGATACCTTCAACAACACATGATCTCCTGCCTGCAAATCTAATGGTCGACGTTGACCATCGGCATATGACTTCAATCGACTCTGGGCGGTCAATAATTTCTGTCGGATAACAGTAATCTTTTCCCTTGTTGAATTAAAAATATGGCTCTACTACAAGTAATTCATACGGTTCATCCCAACAGAGTGGCAATCGACATCGTCTTCCATATAATGCTTCAAATGGAGCCATACCAATCGAACTATGCCAACTGTTATTATACGCGAACTCAATTAATGGTAAATGAATTTCCCAATCATATTTACAATCTAACGCACAAGCTCTCAACATGTCTTCCACAGTCTGGATAGTTCTCTCCGATTGTCCATCCGTCTGAAGATGATATGCGGTCCTAAAACTCAATTCAGTATCGAGTGCTCGATGTACCGCTTGCCAGAAATGTGATTCAAATCGTCCATCGCGATCCGAAATAATACTGTTTGGGATACCATGGAGTCTCAAGATTTCTGCAATGAACAAACAGGCCAATCTATCTAGTCCCCAAGTATCTTTAAAGCCCAGAAAATATGCTTATTTGGTTAGTCGATCAACAATTACCCAAATCATATTCATCCCAGTTCGTGTTCTTGGCATTCCCACAATAAAATCCATCGCGATATCTTCCCACTTCCATTCCATAATCGGTAACAGTTGCAATTTTCCGGCAGGTCTTTTATGCTCAGCTTTAACTTGTTGACAAGTTAAACATTTGGACATACTCCGTTACATCCCTTTTCAAATTCGGCCACCAAATTTTTTTCCTCAAATCCTTATACATCTTACTCATACCCGGATGAATCGAGTACAGAGTAGAATGTGCCTCATTTAAAATCACTTGCTTAAGATCATCCCGATTAGGTACACAAGTTCTACCTCGAAATCGAAGAACTCCGTCTTCATCGATTAGGAATCCATGAGCCTTTCCTTTAACAACATCTTCCCTAAGCTGTATAAACAAAGGATCATGTAACTGTTGACTTAATATCTTCAATCACGGAGGATGTGATCTCAAGGAAACGTAATTGTCCTTGAGTTACTTGAGGCCAAACTTCAATCCCCAAATCAATTAACTCTCGTCTGAGCTTCGGTTGAATGGTAAGTAATTCCAATCTATGCAACACGATTGACTTGCGGCTCAAAGCATCGGCAACGACATTCTCTTTACCTGGATGGTAAAGAATGTCAAGATCACAATCTTTAATCAGTTCCAACCATCGCTGCTGATTCATATTAAACTCTTTCTGAGTAAAAATATATTTCAGATTCTTATGATCCATATACACCCGACAAGAAGAACCATATAAATAATGTCTCCAGATCTTCAACGCAAACACCACAACGGTAACTCAAGGTCATGGGTAGGATAATTTATCTCATATGACTTAAACTGTCGAGACGCATATGCAATTACCTTCTCGTTTTGCATCAATAAACATCCAAATACTTGTTTAAAAGCATTACTATAAATAACAAAACCCTCTGTTCCCTATGGTAAGGCTAGAATTGGTGATGTAGTCAACCGCTTCTTCAACTCATCAAAACTCTCCCGACACTCGTCACTCCACTAAAACTTCTGAGTTTTCTGTAACAGCTGAGTGAGTGGTCGATCAATTTTTGAGAATCCTTCTACAAATCAGCGATAATAATCGACTAATCCCAAAAAACTCCGAACCTCCTTGACATTCCGCAGGGGTTCCCAAGCTAAAACCGCTTCAATCTTTTGAGGATCTACCCGAACACCCTCGGCCGATATAATATGACCAAGAAAAGCAACTTCTTTCAACCAAAACTAATATTTAGAAAACTTAGCATAGAGTTTATTAGTCCTCGGAATATTCAGCACTATTCTCAAGTGTTCAGCATGCTCCGATTTGCTCTTGGAATACATTAAGATATCATCAATAAACACCACCACAAATTTATCGAGATATTCGATAAAGGTCTTGTTCATAAGCTACATAAACACCGCCGGAGCATTAGTTAAACCAAATGGAATAACCACGAATTCATAATGCCCATATCTCGTTCGAAATGCTGTCTTCGAAATATCCGTATCCCGAATTTGCAATTGATAATATCCCGATCTCAAGTCAATCTTTGACAAAACCGTAGCTCCTTGCAATTGATCAAATAGATCATCAATTCTTGGCAATGGATACTTATTCTTGATAGTGAGTTTATTCAACTCACGATAATCAATACATAACCATAAAGATCCGTCTTTCTTCTGAACGAAAACACCGGCGCTCCCAAAGGGGAAGCACTTGATCGAATATAACCCTTGTCCAACAATTCACTTAGTCGATTTTTAAAATCTTGCATTTCCGATGGGGACATTCGGTACGTTGCCTTAGATACTGGTGCTGCACTAGGCTCTAGTTCGATAGTAAACTCCACATCACGATGTGGCGGCAATCTGCGAAAATCATTTGGAAATATGTCTGGAAATTTATTCACCACTGGAATAGAAGATAACTGAACTCCGCCAGTTTCTGTCTTCATTGTGTAACACCAATAATCGGTACAACCTTGACTCAACAACTTCATCACCTCCATGGCTCAGATAATCTTCCCAGAAGTACCAGGTTTCTGCCCTTCAAAAACATGTTCGGTACCTTCCGACGCAACTATCGAAATTATTTTCCGACGATAATCTACCACTGCCCCATGACAATCTAACCAATTGTCACCTAGAATCAAGTCTTCTCCCTTCATGTCAATTACAATCAAATCGGATGGCCAATGTATACCGCCGATGGTTACAGGACAATTGACAATCTCTCGATCCCCAACTATCCTTTCCCCACTCGGCAGTCCAAAAATAAAAGGTTCACACGTAGAGAGGCTATCAAGACCCAAACGACTCACACAAGACAATGATATAAAGGAATGAGTAGCTCCAGAATCAAACAATACATCTATCTGGTGCATACAAATATAAAGAATACCTACGTCATCAGTCCATCTCATTTCGTATAATCGTGGTGGAGCTGATCCAGTGCTGGGAGTATCTTTATGCTCTGTCTTTCCTTTGCCGCTGCCACGTCCGACAGTCGAAGTTGGTTGACCTGCAACGGTAACCGTTAGAGCAGGAGTCTGATTAGCAAAGGCCCTACTCGCCGTCTCACAAAAAGAGGCCTGGTGTCCTTGTTTCCCACACTTGAAGCAGTCAACGGGACGTAACGAACAACGAGAAATGATATGAACTGTCACTCCACAATTAAAACAAACCTTCGACGACAAAGTAGTAGAGGGTGCACGACTAGAATCCCGCACTCCTCCACTAAGATGAGGAGAACCAATAGAAGATTGCACGGAAGACTGAGGCTTATGCGATCCGCTGCCTCGGAAACTACCAGAAAATTTCGGTTTCATTGAGCTCAAAACTGTCGGAACCAGAATTGTCACCATCTCATAAGTGAGCGCTCTATCTTGGTATTCTATCAAAGTAGTACACCCAAGACCCGCCATATACTTTCGGACCTCAGGTTTCATTCTCACATCAAAATGAAGTATCTTATATACTTCATCCTTGACTCGATATTGGACATACACTAACTGCTTGTTATATGTCTTGATTGCCTCAGAGATAGGAACATCTTGGGGTTGAGCTCTGTAGAACTCACTGACTCTAGCTAGTCATACCGGCGCTGGACAATACTGGGCCTATTTTAAATCTTTAAATTCCTCCCAAGTGACATCACGATCCTTGGGCTTAACAACTCGCCACCAATCAGAAGCGTCATCAATAGTCAGGTACTGAGCTATCGAAACCTTCTTGGCCTCAGGGCAGCCAATACCATCGAATATCTTTTCTAGCTCAACCAACCAATGATCCCAATTGTTTACATCACCGGAACCATCAGATCTAGGAGGATTCATTTTCATGACTTCTTGAATCCATCGATCCTCAACAGTCTTGCAAGTACTAATGCTCCGCACCTCCCGAGGGAATTGAATCTGATCTCGCCACATAATGATATGCCAAATTTGAAATGGACATCTCTGATTCAGATATCGCTTCTCTACCATGGCCTCAGCCGCATTGATGGACAGCTTTACCTCTCGGCATACTGAAGAATAAGAAATGGTTCAATAAGGAAACGATTACAAAAATAGATTATACAATGATAAACACAATAAAATATCCGTGTATTTTATTAATTATGTAAGCTATTTTGGACGTATTCTGTTGAGAATTTGATTTGTAATTTGCATGTTGTACGTTTGGCATTTTGAAACGTGTGTATATTGGTGATGATATTGGAATGTTGATGATGAGTTCTGTTATATTCGGGTTGTGATTGTTCTGACCGGACTTCGTGGTTTTAATGCTGGGAAGTAGCAGTAAGCGCATGCTAGACTATATTACTAGCGCACGCTAACCATGTATTCGTAGCGCATGCTACTATTGTTTGTTGCGCATGTTAGGTCGACTGGGCAGTAGGCTTTATGGATTCTGGAATGGTTTATTAGCACATGCTAACAGTAGGCTAGCATACGCTATTGAGGTGGATTAGTGCATGTTAGATGCATTGGTAATGCAAGCTATTTAGGCCTAGCAAAGGGATGTAATGTTTCGGAGTCCGACACAAGCGCTAGTGCACGCTATTATTGGAGCTAGCGCGCGCTAGTGCCGGTATATAATGCACGCTAACATATGTGTAGTGCACTCTAGCGAAGTCAGAGAGGAGTTTCTGGACTCCCGACATAGTGTTAGTGTGTGTTATACTTAAGCTGTAGCACACGCTAATAACGGCCATCATAAATAGGCCTACATGTTCTAGAATTCGTCATTTTCTCCATTCTCCTCTTCTTCTCTAGTGGTTGGGTGATCTTGAGCATAGGATAGTTCGGATTGGTCGGATTTCATCATCCAACTATGTTTTTGGGATCTGCTAGGCCGCGTTTCCTGCGGATCACTCGGTGGGGTTGTACAACCAGAGAGGGCCTGACGAGGACTCCTTGGGGTATGTATCTCACGTGAGGTACATGGCCAGTACAGCTCGGGAGGTTGTTTTGTGATGATGATTGTGATATTGTATTTCGGAATATATGTGATGGCACTGTGATTTCTGTTGTTTATTCACTTGTAGTACATATTCTGGAATCGTTGTACTTGCACCGGCTTCTTGCTGACCCCTTAGGGGGTCAATATACTTGTTGTGTATTCAGGTACAGGTCCAGTAGACGAGCCAGCACAGGGCGGGCATGAGCTTGGTGGACAGCATTGATATCATGAGTTATGCTGAGTCTGTGGTCATCTTGTCGTGGTCTTAGTCGTATTTTGGTTTTGTACTCGCGCGGGTACTGTCATGTATTTTATATTATGTTGTCGTTGGTTGTTGTTGATGTTGTGGATCAGTTGTGATGGTTGTATCAGTTATGATCCTACGGGATAATGTATTGAGTCGTTTCGTAATGTATGTCGTATTGAAGTTGATTCTGGTTTTAAGTGTGTGAATGTCTCGGTTTTGTTGTTTGTTAATGTATTTTTATGTCGGTCGAAGCTTGGTAGGTTCTCAAAAAAGAATCTATGGCGCTGTAATATCTCCGTAAATCACGGGGGTGTTACATTGTTGTTATCATGCATGTGTGCATTGTTCTCGTATGTCCACCTCGTGTTGATCTGACGGGATCATCTTGGGATCTATACTAGCATGTGCTGGATCATTGGATAGGTTTTTCCACCTCATGTTGGTCCAACGGGATCATCTTAGGATATATGCAGTGAACGCTGGATCATCAGATTACCCATGTGTTGTTGTGCATATGTATATTGTTGGTTATCCACCTCGTGTTGATCTAACAGGATCATCTTGGGATCTATGCTGTGCGCGCTGGATCGTCGGATTACCATAAGTATATGTTGTTGTTATTGTTGTGAGCGTAGTGATGTTGTCATGTGAGTACACATTTGTAAGTCTTTTGTAGGACCATGTCCGTATGTTGTATTGATCTGATTTCGGATTAGACTGACATGATTCGTCGTGGCATTGCGGATCTTGAGGTATGTTCCGTATTCCCTTCTTAGTACTTGTCTTTTGATGGACAGTCGATTTTCATGTTGAGATTTGATGATATTATCCGATGGATTGAGTTGGACAGAGTTGGTATATTTCGTATTAGTGAGTTATGATGAAGTTTTGAGAATCTTGGGTATTGTCTGGGATACAGTACAAATGTTTGTATACGATTCAGTGTGTTTTTGAGAATACGATGGTGAGGATTACTTTGATGAGGATTATCACGAATTGGTAAAGTTATGGTGGTAAGATTACATTGGTAGTATTCTTACTTAGTATTTTCATTGGTATGCAATTATTGATGTGATTGGATCGTTATCATTATTGAGTATCATGGCTGACCCTGTTGTGGGCTTTATTTTTAGGTACTCGGAGATTGAGCTTGTAGCAGTCGTGAAGACATGAGCTTCCCGGAGGATACTAGCTATGACATGTGTTTACGAATTAAATACTTTGACTAGTTGTCATTTTTCCACTGCAAAAATATTTTTAGTTATTTGTTATATCTGCTACGAGTGTGTTTTAAAATGGGTTGATATTATTTTGCGAATTTGGGTTTATTTTGGAAAATCGTTTTCTAAACTATTTTGTCGATGCGTGCAATCAGTGGCTTAACGTATACTTTTGAAACTGTTTAGTTTTGGCGTTCTGGCCTTGTACTTTCAATGAGATTTTACGACGGTATTGATAAATGGATTTTATAAAGTCTTGGAATATTTTAAAAGATATTACCGTCATCGCCATTTAGGCATATTTGAAATGTTTGTAAAAAATGTCTAGAGCCTTGTGGGTTCCTTTTCGGGGTCTACGGCGCTATAATATTCCCGGATGGCTCTGGGGGTGTTACAATGATGCCGCATGCTCAGGAAATATACTGCTCTTTGTTAGCTTGATATTCAGATTGTTAGAGCTAATTGTCAGACGTATTGTGCGAGATAATCACTTGTGTTGTCGTGTATGATGTCCTCTTGCTTGGGAATATTTATAACCTTAGTGTTGTGATTCGCTGATTAAAATCGAGTTACGCAGCGGAGAATAAACCGGTCAAACCGGATAAAAGCCAAACCCCAAAACGGATCGATCAAGCATCATCTAAACGAATATAAATAGACGAAGATAAAATTAAGAGATCATACCCTTGTAGACATTTGATAATATCTTCTTGATTTTAAGCATGAATACGAATCCAATCGAACGAGCTTTTAGAAATTCCCGAGCATCGGGAGCACCGTGCCTCTACGTATCACGCGTCGGAAAGATGACCGGAAAAAATTGCAACCACCACCACGATACCTCCAAGCTCGACGGATAATGAGTGGTAGTGATAGGATAAAATTATCTTTTAATTTTAACTCTCAAAGAATTAAATTTGAAGAATAAATTATATCTCAAAGAAAATTAAATGGATAGAAACTCTTTCTTTCTTCCCTTTTTCTTTTCTCTCTCTTTTGTGTCGTGAGGTTTTCTGCACTTCAAGCATCTCACTCCAAAAATGAATGCCTTTACTTGATGATTGTAATACCCGTGTATTTTGTGAGTGTTATTTTGGATGTATTTTGTGGTATTGTGGTTATTTGGACCGTATATATTGATGATTGACCTTGGCATATTGATGGCTGATTATTGTTGGGTTCCGTGATTCTCGGATTGTGCTCGTTTTAGCCGGACTTCTTGCGAATTTAAATTTGGAAAATAGCAGTTAGCGCACGCTAAGACTGTATGTCTAGCGCACGCTAACCAGGTTCGAGTAGCGCACGCTACTCTTGTGCAATAGCGTGCGTTAGGCCCGGACAAGTAAGCTTTCTCGACTCGAATGAGGCGTTAGCGTACGCTATGGACGGACTAACGACGCTATTTCGATGTACTAGCGCACGTTACTTGTATGATAGCGTGCGCCAGGATGTCAGGTCGCTGAGGACAGAAACGTTTCGACTGCAGATACTTGCGAGTAGCGCACGCTCAGTATGGAGTTAGCGCGCGCTAGTAGCAATCGGTAGCGCACGCTAACAGCTTAGTTCGGCCGCACGCTACGAGTCCGGCGAGAATGTTCTGATCGCTTTTTCTTCAAGCACCGCCCTCAGCTCGTTAGCGCACGCTAAGCTCGTAGCCGTAGCGTGCGCTAATACCTCCCGATATATATGGGGGTAGGTTCTAGAAATGTCATTTTTCACCCCTTCCTCTTCTCTTCGGTACCGGGCATACTTGATCAGTGGGAGTGCAGATTTTTGGTCGGATTTCTTCATCCAATGATAATTTTGAGCTCCTAACACCAAGTTATCAACATCTTATCAACTTTCACCATCCAAATCAAGGTAAAACCGTTGGAACCCTAGTTCTTCATATTTTGGGGATTTGTGTCGAGATCTTTGATTCTAATCTATCCTAGCTCCGATTTGTACTAGATTGTGATGTTGTAATCATAATCCTTCATTTTTCTCCAAGATTCACGGATTTAACCCTAAGTTACCTTTCATAGTTTGGGTTCGAGCTACGTTTCCTTCGTAATATTTGAATAAATATCCCTAAGGGTAGAACTTAGGGTGAATCTTTCCATTTCCGTGGTGTTGTGTTTTGATTCGATATTTCGATGTGTTAGGATCGAATCGTTGAAGGAAGTTCGGACCGTACATTCATCCGTTCGCCGTTTCTTGTGTCGTTCAAATTGAGGCAAGTACTTTGATTGTGTTTAATGTACTTCGTGTGAATATGTAAAAATGGAATTTGTGCCAATTGTTGATCGAGTGTGTGTGAGCCGAGTAAAACCAGTGAGGGTCCCCTGGGGTCCGGTAGGCTGCGTATCCCTACGGATCAATAGGTTGGGCTATACACCAGGGAGGGCCTGACGAGGTGTCTCTGGGGTGTGTATCTTGCTGAGAGGTACAGGGCCAGTATAGCTCGGGAGGTTGTTTTGTGATGATGACTGTGATGTGGTATTCCGGAATATCTGTGATGGCACTATGATTTTCTATGGTTTTTGTTGATTATTCACTTGTTGTACATATTCTAGAATCATTGTACTTGCACCGGCTTCTTGCTGACCCCTTTTGGGGTGGATATACTTTGTGTATTCGTGCACAGTCCAGTGGGAGGACTAGCACAGGACGGACACGAGCTGGGTGGGCAGCATTGATATCGTGCATTATTTTGAGTTGATGGTCATATGGTCATGGTCAGAGTCGTGTTTTGGTTTTGTACTCGCGCGGGTACTGTCCGGTGTTGTATGTCATGTCATTACTAATGGTTAATGATGTTGTTGTATTCCCGTGGTGAACAGTCATACTGGTTATGATAGCTCGGGATGATATGTTGTTTGGTATTGTGATGTATGTCATGTTGAAATTGAAGTTGGTTTTGAATGTATAAACGTTTATGTTTGTCGTATTTATTGTGTTTTATATGGGTCTAAGCCTGGTAGATTCTCCAAAAAGGATCTACGGCGCTGTAATATCCCCGTAAATCATGGGGGTGTTACAGAATATGGTATCAGAGCCTAGGTTTATGGATACCTAGGCTGTCGGTGTTTTGGGTCTATTAAATTGAGTCAGTTGTTATCCACGATATCATTGGCATGCTACCACCTCGTGTTGCTGTCTTTGCCGAAGACTCTTCGGATGTTGGTTATTTCTTCCCTTCGGAAATAATTACCTTAATATTGTGCAATCTATTATTGTAATCATTTCCTTGTTGAATCATTCTTACTCTTCAGTATGCCGAGAGGTAGAGCTATCCATCAACGTGGTCGTGGTAGAGGCCGTGGCAGAGTGGTAGTGTCTGAGTCCGAGAGGTCCGTTTGAATCGGCATCTCGCTCTGCGACTAGGTCGGACCCGATTCCTTCGGGAGGTTCGAATGGAGGCTCGGAGGCCGAGGTGCCTAACGCTCTTCAACAAGTTGTAACACAAGTGCACCAACCGCACAAGTGGTGCGTAATATTATCTTGGCGGGACGGTTGAGGATCGATGGCTTCAAGAAGTTATGAAGATGAACCCTCCTGCATTCGATGGTTCCGGTGATGCGAACAATTGGGATCATTGGTTAGTTGAGTGGAGAAGATCTTTGACGGTATTGGTTGTCCTGAAGCCAAGAGAGTCCCGATTGCTCAATATCCGACAGCTTGATGACGCTTGATCGGTGGCGAAGTTAAGCCCAAGGACCGTGATGTCACTTGGGAAGAATTTAAAGAATTGATGGAAGCTCAGTATTGTCCAGCGCCGGTTCAGCTAGCAAGAGTCAGTGAGTTCTTCAGAGCTCAACCCGAAGATGTTCCTATTTCTGAAGCAATCAAGACATACAACAAGCAGTTAGTGTATGTCCAAGATCGAGTTAAGGATGAGATAGACAAGATACTTCATTTCGATTCAAGGATGAAACCAGAGGTCCGAAAGTATATGGCGGGCCTTGGGTGTACTACTTTGAGAGAATATCAGGATAGAGCACTTGCTTATGAGATGGTGTCAGTTCCGGTTCCTGCAGTTTCGAGCTCGAAGAAACCAAAATTTTCTGGTAGTTTCCGAGGCAGTGGATCGCGTAGGCCTCAATCTTCTATGCAATCTTCTGTCGTTTCTCCTCAGCCTAGTGGAGGAATGCCGAGAGTTTGTTTTAATTGTGGAAATCCGGGACATGTCAGTTCTCGCTGCACTTCTCGCCCCATTGATTGTTTTAAGTGTGGGAAGCAGGGTCATCGCGCGTTATATTGTGAGTCACAAGGTAATATTTTCTAAGCAGTCTCCTACCCGGGCACACGATTCACGGGTCAGCCAACTCCGAGTTTCGGACGCGGCAGTGGCAGAGGTAAAACCGAGCCTAAGGATGCACCTAGCATTGGATCAGCCCCACCCCGATTGTATGAGATGAAGCGGACTGATGACGTAGGGACCGCCACTACGCGTATTGTTTATATTTCGATGCACCCGGTAGATGTATTGTTTGATTCTGGAGCTACTCATTCTTTTATATCATTATCTTGTGTGAATCGTTTGGGCCTAGACGGTCTCTCTACATGTGAACCTTTTATTGTTGGGTTGCCAAGTGGGGAAAGGATAGTTGGGGATCAAGAGATCGCCAATTGTCCTGTAACCATTGGCGGTAAAGATTGGTCATCCGATTTGATTGTGAACGATATGATTGGATAGTATTAAATCCTCTTTGAAGATTCGTTAAATCGCCATGGAGCTAAAGTAGATAAACGTCGGAATATAATTTCGATAGTCGCTACGGATGGTATCGAACACGTTTTTGAAGGGCAAAAACCTGGTACATCTGGGAAGTTTATTCGAGCCATGAAAGCGATGAAATTATTGCGACAAGGGTGTACCATTATTGGTGTTACGCATTAAAGTCGGAAGTTGGCGAGTCTGCCTATCCTCTGCTCGATTGTGAATGAATTTCAGACGTATTTCGGATGATTTGCCGTGATTGCCACCACATCGTGAAGTAGAGTTCGTCATCGAACTAGAGCCCAATGCGGCGCCAATATCCAAGGCACCGTACAGAATGGCCCCATCGGAAATGTTAGAATTGAAGAAACAATTGGGTGAATTGTTGGACAAAGGTTATATTCGGCCTAGTGTGTCTCCATGGGGTGCACCGGTATTGTTTGTACGAAAGAAAGATGGGTCCTTACGGCTATGTATTGACTATCGTGAGTTGAATAAACTCACTATTAAGAACAAGTATCCGTTGCCAAGAATCGATGATCTATTTGATCAATTACAAGGGGCTACGGTTTTCTCCAAGATTGATTTGAGGTCAGGATATTACCAACTCCGAATTCGAGATTCGGATATTCCCAGGTCAGCATTTCGGACGAGGTATGGGCATTACGAATTCGTAGTTATGCCATTTGGTTTAAAAAATGCTCCGGCGGCCTTCATGCAACTTATGAACAAAACTTTTATCGAATATCTCGATAAATTTGTAGTGGTGTTTATCGACGATATATTAATCTATTCCAAAAGTGAGATGGAGCATGCCGAACACTTGAGAATCACGTTGAGTATTTTGAGGGCTGATAAGCTTTATGCTAAATTTTCTAAGTGCGAGTTCTGGCTTAAAGAAGTTTCTTTTCTGGGACACATCATCTCAGCCGATGGTATTCGTGTAGACCCTCAAAAGGTTGAAGCAGTCTTAGCTTGGGAGCCTCCACAGAATGTTAAGGAAGTTCGGAGTTTTCTAGGATTAGCGGGCTATTATCGTCGATTTGTTGAAGGATTCTCGAAAATAGCTCGACCGCTCACCTTATTATTGCAGAAGTCACAGAAATTTGAGTGGAGTGATGAGTGTCAAGAGTTTTGATGAGTTGAAAAAGCGGTTGACTACGTCTCCGATCCTATCCTTACCACAAGGAACGGAAGGTTTCGTTATTTATAGTGATGCTTCTAAACAAGGATTGGGATATGTATTGATGCAAAATGAGAGAGTAGTGGCCTATGCGTCTCGACAATTAAAGCCATACGAGATGAATTATCCTACTCATGATCTTGAGTTAGCCGCTGTGGTGTTTGCGTTGAAAATTTGGAGGCATTACTTGTATGGTTCTTCTTGTCGAGTGTATACGGATCATAAGAGCTTGAAGTACATATTTACGCAGAAGGAACTAAATATGCGTCAGCGGCGATGGTTGGAACTACTTAAAGATTATGATCTTGACATTCTTTACCATCGAGGTAAAGCAAATGTCGTTGCCGATGCGTTAAGCCGCAAGTCAGTCGTGTTGCAAAAGTTGGAACTACTTACCATTCAACCGAAGCTTAGACGAGAGTTGATTGATATGGAAATTGAAGTTTGGCCTCACAGAACTCAAGGACAGTTGCGTTTCCTTGAGATTACATCCTCCGTAATGGAAGATATTAAGTCCAAACAGTTAGATGATCTCTCAATTGTGCAGCTTCGGGAAGACAGTGTTAGAGGAAAAGCTCCTGGATTCTTAATCGATGAAGACAGAGTTCTTCGATTTCGAGGCAGAACTTGTGTACCTAATCGAGATGATCTCAAACAGGTAATTTTGAATGAAACACATTCTACTCCGTACTCGATTCATCCGGGTATGAGTAAAATGTATAAGGACTTGAAGAAAAACTTTTGGTGGCCGAACATGAAGAAAGATGTAACAGAGTTCGTGTTGAAATGCTTGACTTGTCAGCAGGTTAAAGCGGAACATCAGAGACCCGCCGGTAAATTGCAACCGCTACCAATTTCGGAATGGAAGTGGGAAGATATAGCGATGGATTTTATTGTGGGAATGCCAAAGACGCGAACTGGAGTGAATATGATTTGGGTAATTGTTGATCGGCTAACCAAATCCGCACACTTTCTGGGAATTAGAGATATTTGGGGACCGGAGAGGTTAGCTCGGTTATTCATTGCGGAGATTGTGAGACTCCATGGTACCCCAAAGAGTATAGTGTCTGATCGCGATGGGCGTTTTGTGTCACATTTCTGGCAAGCAGTACATCGAGCACTCGGTACCAAATTGAATTTCAGCACCGCTTATCATCCCCAGACGGACGGACAGTCAGAGAGGACGATCCAAACGCTAGAAGACATGTTGAGGGCTTGCGCGTTGGATTGGAAAGAAGATTGGGAGACTCATTTACCATTGATTGAATTTGCGTACAATAATAGTTGGCATAGTTCGATTGGGATGGCTCCGTTTGAAGCATTATATGGAAGACGGTGTAGATCGCCAATCTGTTGGGACGAACCGTACGAGTTACTTGGGGTAGAACCGGACTTGGTGGTTCATACACGGGAAAAAGTCGCAATTATTCGGCAAAGGTTGTTGACTGCTCAGAGTCGACAAAAGTCATATGCCGACGTTCGTCGTCGACCGTTAGAGTTCCAGGCGGGAGACCATGTGTTGTTGAAAGTATCGCCGACTCGTGGAGTCCTTCAGTTTGGTAAGAAGGGGAAACTTAGTCCTCGTTATATTGGCCCCTTCGAGATCCTGGACAAGGTAGGCGATGTAGCTTATCGACTAGCATTACCTCCGACGCTTAGTCATGTTCATAATGTGTTTCATGTTTCACAACTGCGTAAGTATGTTCCCGATCCCAGCCATGTTATTGATTATCAAGAGATTGAAGTTAATGAAGATGTTACGTATGAAGAACAACCGGTAACCATACTAGAGCGGCGAGTGAAACAATTGCGACGGAAAGTGATTCCGTTAGTAAAGTTCCAATGGTCTAAGCATGGAATTGAGGAGGCCACGTGGGAGACCGAGGATAGTATGCGTGCCCGATACCCCGAACTTTTTGTATCTTAAGTTTCGGGACGAAACTTCTTTTTAGGGGGTAAGGGTGTAATACCCGTGTATTTTGTGAGTGTTATTTTGGATGTGTTTTGTGGTATTGTGGTTATTTGGACCGTATATATTGATGATTGACCTTGGCATATTGATGGCTGATTATTGTTGGGTTCTGTGATTCTCGGATTGTGCTCGTTTTAGCCGGACTTCTTGCGAATTTAAATTTGGAAAATAGCAGTTAGCGCACGCTAAGACTGTATGTCTAGCGCACGCTAACCAGGTTCGAGTAGCGCACGCTACTCTTGTGCAATAGCGTGCGTTAGGCCACCGGACAGAAGCTTTGGACTCGGAATGAGGCGTTAGTGGTACGCTATGGACGGACTAACGACGCTATTTCGATGTACTAGCGCACGTTACTTGTATGATAGTGTGCGCTAGGATGTCAGGTCAGTGAGGCCAGACACGTTTCTGGAGTGCACATACTTGCAGGTAGCGCCCGCTACGGTATGGAGTTAGCGCGCGCTAGTAGCAATCGGTAGCGCACGCTACAGCTTAGTTCGGCCGCACGCTACGAGTCTGGCGTAATGTTCGGATCGCCTTTTTCTTCAAGCACACCGCCTCGGCTCGTTAGCGCACGCTAAGCTCGTAGCCGTAGCGTGCGCTAATACCTCCCGATATATATATGGGGGTAGGTTCTAGAAATGTCATTTTCACCCCTTCCTCTTCTCTTCGCGGCCGGGCATACTTGATCAGTGGGAGTGCAGATTTTTGGTCGGATTTCTTCATCCAATGATAATTTTGAGCTCCTAACACCAAGTTATCAACATCTTATCAACTTTCACCATCCAAATCAAGGTAAAACCGTTGGAACCCTAGTTCTTCATATTTTGGGGATTTGTGTCGAGATCTTTGATTCTAATCTATCCTAGCTCCGATTTGTACTAGATTGTGATGTTGTAATCATAATCCTTCATTTTTCTCCAAGATTCACGGATTTAACCCTAAGTTACCTTTCATAGTTTGGGTTCGAGCTACGTTTCCTTCGTAATATTTGAATAAATATCCCTAAGGGTAGAACTTAGGGTGAATCTTTCCATTTCCGTGGTGTTGTGTTTTGATTCGATATTTCGGTGTGTTAGGATCGAATCGTTGAAGGAAGTTCGGACCGTACATTCATCCGTTCGCCGTTCTTGTGTCGTTCAAATTGAGGCAAGTACTTTGATTGTGTTTAATGTACTTCGTGTGAATATGTAAAAATGGAATTTGTGCCAATTGTTGATCGAGTGTGTGTGAGCCGAGTAAAACCAGTGAGGGTCCCCTGGGGTCCCGTAGGCTGCGTATCCCTACGGATCACTCGGTTGGGCTATACACCAGGGAGGGCCTGACGAGGTGTCTCTGGGGTGTGTATCTTGCTGAGAGCTACAGGCCGATAGCTCGGGAGGTTGTTTTGTGATGATGACTGTGATGTGGTATTCCGGAATATCTGTGATGGCACTATGATTTTCTATGGTTTTTGTTGATTATTCACTTGTTGTACATATTCTAGAATCATTGTACTTGCACCGGCTTCTTGCTGACCCCTTTTGGGGTGGATATACTTTTGTGTATTCAGGTACAGGTCCAGTGGGAGGACTAGCACAGGACGGACACGAGCTGGGTGGGCAGCATTGATATCGTGCATTATTTTGAGTTGATGGTCATATGGTCATGGTCAGAGTCGTGTTTTGGTTTTGTACTCGCGCGGGTACTGTCCGGTGTTGTATGTCATGTCATTACTAATGGTTAATGATGTTGTTGTATTCCCGTGGTGAACAGTCATACTGGTTATGATAGCTCGGGATGATATGTTGTTTGGTATTGTGATGTATGTCATGTTGAAATTGAAGTTGGTTTTGAATGTATAAACGTTTATGTTTGTCGTATTTATTGTGTTTTATATGGGTCTAAGCCTGGTAGATTCTCCAAAAAGGATCTACGGCGCTGTAATATCCCCGTAAATCATGGGGGTGTTACAATGATGATGATGGAGTTAGGGTAAAAATAATACACTCTTCTATTATTAAGTCATACATACCATTTAATAATACATATAAAGGCATACATAACATTTAATAATACATCTAATGTATTATTAAATCCCCACACTTAATTACATAATAATTCACCATGTGAATGATAATGGGGGCAGCTACGATGAAGACTTTATAGAGTTGGTTCCTTTTGATCTGTGAAACGGACCTTCATGTATCTAATCCGATAGATAAACCTTGGCACGTCTACCGGACCTGTACCTGAATACACAAGTATATTCACCCCCGAAGGGGTCACCATAAAGCCGATGCAAGTACAATGATTTCAGAATACATACTACAAGTGAATAAACAACAGAAATCATAGTGCCATCACATATATTCCGGAATACAATATCACAATCATCATCACAAAACAACCTCCCGAGTCAGACCGCCCCGTACCTCACACGAGATACACATCCTGTGGAGTCCTCGCTGCCCTCTCTAGTTGTACAACTCCACCGGGTGATCCGTAGGAAACGCGGCCTAGCAGATCCCAGGGGACCCTCACTAGTTTTAACTCGGTTCACACACACTCAAAAAACCACATGACACAAACCATTTTTTCCGAAATCATCACTTTTCACAAAAGCACATTTTCACATATTTACACGAAGTATGTTAAACGTAATCAAAGTACTTGCCTCGATTGGAACGACACAAGAAACAACGAATGGAAGGACGTACGGTCTGAACTTTCCTCAACAATTCAATCCTACCACAACATAATACTATATTAAATACAATACTACGGAAGTTGAGAAGAAATGCCCTAAGTTCTACCCTTAGGGACAAACGATCGAACATTACGGAGGTAACAAGGGTCATACTTAAGAACGGATGAAAACTCGGAATTTAATCCATAAACTTTGAGGAAAAATAAAGGATTATGATTACAACATCATTATCTACCACAAATCAGAGCTAAAAACGAGTTTAAAAGATGAAAACCCGACAAATCTCTAAATTCCCGAAAACTAGGGTTAAGATGAACTTACCTTGATTCAGACGATCAATGTTGATGAGATGTTGTTAGCTTGATACTAGGAACTGAAAAATGTAGTTGGATGATGAAATACAACCAAAATCCGAACTATCCTATGCTCAAGATCACCAAACCGCTGGAGAAGAAGAGGGGAATGGAGAAAATGACAAATTCTAGAACATGCAGGCCTATTTATGCTGGAGCTATTAATGTGCGCTACGGCCTAAGTATAGCGCGCTCTAACGCTATGTCGGCACTACAGAACCTTCTGTCTGACTTTGCTAGCGTGTGATACACATATGTTTGCGTGCGCTATATACTGGCACTAGCGCACGCTAGCTCCAATAATAGCGTGCTCTAACTGCTTGTGTCTAGACTCCAAAAACATTCTGTCCTTACTGTCAGGCCTAAATAGCGTGCGTTACCAACACATCTAACATGCGCTAATCCACCTCAATAGCGTACGCTAGTCTTCTATTAGCGTGCGCTAATGACCCATTCGAGAATCCAGAAAGCGTACTGCCCAGTCAGCCTAACGTGCGCTACGAACAATAGTAGCCTGCGTTATGGATACATGGTTAGTGTGGGCTAGTGATACAGTCTAGAGTGCGCTAACTGCTACTTCCCAGCATTAAAACCACGAAGTACGGTCAGAACAATCACAACCCGAATATAACAAAACTCAACAGCAACATTCCAATACCGTCACCAATATACACACGTTTCCAAATGCCAAACGATACAACATGGAAATTACAAATCAAATTCGCAACATAGTACGTCCAAAATAGCTTACATAATTAATAAAATACATGGATATTACAAACAATACATAAATGCATGACAACAATGATACCCGAATGTATCACAACATGATCGGCACAAAATGACAAAAATGATTAGAGTACTTGCCCGAGTCCTTCGAGAGCAATCTCGATGTCAAAACCATCACCAATGATTATCCTCAATGTTCGACGATCCAAAATACCATGGACTATAGATAACTCATATCCTTGTCCTTACCATAATGTATCCTCGATACGCAAGTATACCAATAACAAATGTAAATAATCAACATTATGATTTAATTCTCAAAATCAGAAAACAAAGTACAATCCCAAATCTCCATAGTTCACAATTATAATCATTGCTATACGAATTATAAACGAATGAAACTGAAACCATTCATTAAATAATATAAACCGAGCAAGTAATAACTTGACTCGATACCGATACGACGATAGTGAAGCCATTAACAATTTCCTTGCCTTCGTCTACGAGCTCCTTGACTCCTACTAAAGCAAGATAACCTCAAACTCGACCACAACACACGATTCTAATCGACGATCCATCCTCACAACCTATTGTAATAAGCGATAACAAGAAGTTCAATAACATTCAACAATCAATATAACCAATCAACAAACTTGATAGTTCCACAATATCTCGATCAAGCATAAATCCGAACAATCCAACTCAAATAATTAGGAACTCATAACCACAATACGATTCCACAATCTGATAATCATATCAATAGTCAATTGAACCCGATAATAAGGGTTATAACGCACTCAATTCCGAAAGCAATCTCGTATACGGATTAACAAGATTCGTCCTTGTTCATAATTGTAAATTCACAGTAAAATAGTACTACCGATATGCTCGACCATCCGTACTATCCAAATAGTTCAATACCACGAAAAATCATATTCTAAGATTAACCATAATCTTTCCGGATTCAACCTCATATCATGATGCATATTTCACCAAGAACATACAAAATCTACCACTAAAATCGACATAATATTGGCTTTAATCACCAAATCCATGTTTATATCCAAAACCATTTATATCTTATAACATATTCCTCTCTGATGTGATATGTACCAAGAACACCAAGACACTATGATTCCATAATTATGTTTATAACAAAACAACATAATCCAAGATATATATATATATCATCATCTTTGTCAACCCAAACTCCATGAAACACCAAGAATCATCAATACTTCCATAATCTGTCATCACACGAAGTAAACAACGACAACAACATGAATAATCAAAAACGAAGAGAGCAATTAACCACCATACCCATAGAAGATAAACAGCACAATCCAAAACCACAAGAATCATATCAAGACCCAAGTATCAACAACAACATTAACAAAATTCGATAATCCATCTTACGAGCATGTTTGAACGAATTGCAACTCTTACAACATGAATAACCTTAACCAATATCTTCAATATCTTGTCATAATTTCATTTATTCATGTATAACATCATAATAAATAATAAGATAGACCAACATGCTTTTTAACATGTAAACATCCTTCCAAACCCGAGCTACAATCAGAGGGATACGAATGTTACCTTGTATTGATGAACTGCCATGAAGAACAATCGAACTCTTTCTAAGAATCATTATCAACTCTAAGAACAACTCCAATCTGTGCTTCCATGCTTATAACCAATTTACCAAAATCGGATTCGGAGGGTTGAAGGGCGAAGAAACAAAGTGAAACTTCTCAAAAATGCCGAAGTAACGGAGGTCTCACATATTTAAAGACTTCAAACATTACGTAAGATACATAAACCACTTAACGTACGTAACAATCCTTACGTACGTTATCTGACCTTGATAGCGTACATAACACTTAATCCGGAGGCCACTGCCTTAACCTATTCAATGACTTACGTACGTAACATGCAACCCTTAACGTACGCAACAACACTTTACGTCCGCTATATGACCTTGATAGCGTACGTAACGACAGTCCAGAGGCTACTGCCTCATTTCGTTCTATAACTTACATACGCAAAGCCCTTGCCATAGCGTACATAACATAGAGTTGACTTACTACAGTAGTAGTCCATTTAACGTACGTAATGAGCAGTCCATAGCGTACGTTAACCTCTTCGTTGACTTACCTTATCGCATGCCAGCCATTCTATTGGCTCCACATGTTAGGTACAGATTCCTCTTTCCGATTCCTCTCGTAATGTACGTAATGCCTAATACATAACGTACGTTACCCTTAGCATATTAGCGTATGTTAGCTCCTCAACTTAGTGTATGTTATGGCTTCTGCACTTAGCCAATTATAACTGCTCATGTCCGTCTCGACATACTGGATACATATACACAACATACTGAATATATATAATCCTTCAAATAATATTCTCATACAATACGCGTGACACATAATATCTTCAAATTCAATTGTCGACCCAGCAGATGTCTCAGTCCTTCAATTATTTTATCCCTACTGTACAGATTCCACACTATTCAGTATAACTCGGATAAAATAACATTAAACAGCCATAGTTGGAATTCAGGATATTATATTCTACCTCACTTAAAATAAGTTTCGTCCTCGAAACTTGCAATCCAGTCATAGTAAAAGTTCATACATAATATCCAGAATCATCACGAAAATGATCAATCATCATTAACGAATAACTAAAACAGTATACTTACAAGTGCGTCAAGTCAATGATCTACTGTGATACTAGCAAATGACTCCCCTTCAAAGCCTCAATATGCTTACAATCACAATTTCACGAACTTCAACAAAATACTTCGTTATAACTCAAGTATGGAATAATCTATCTGTGTCAAATCATGTCTGCCTTATCACACAATTAAATCCCAATCCTGATAAAAACCAATAATATACGATACATCTGTGAAACAACTACCCAAAACAATGGAAACAAATCCCGAAACATCGACGCAAAGTCCAAACGCTCATACGATCAATAATAATGATCTACCAATAAATTAACCGAGAATATCATCGACCTGATAAACTCCAATACGACCAACCAAAGGTCAAAACACAACCGAGAATATCATCAACATGATAAACTCCAATACTACCAATAAAAGATCAATAATAACTGGCAATACCCTCACATGGTATGCTCCAACACAATCAACACAGAACCACAGGGACAGATATATGAAAGAATAAAATTCTCAAAAGGTTACCCAAATCACATACCGTGGATCTCAAAGAAACACGCCCAACTGTTGGGCATACTCCTCGGCGTATGAACAACCAGTCGCAAATCGACGAACATACCCAATCATACATGAAGTATGAACGACTAATCAATATGGCTCAAAAGTCAAAAATCACTATAGCAAAATCACGCTACTGCCACACCAATAGAACCACGTGCACATATGCCCTGGTTTCACAAAACCCGAAGTTACAAAATCATATTATGTACTGAACCTACAACACGTGACATATTTCTCTTATCTGATCAACAAACCGGTCATCCCTGGATAACCAAACTACCATACTGAAGTTATAATCTCTTTTCATCGTGCCATTGATGTGTTATCCAGTTTTTGAGCCTCACTCAGAACTCCACCATGATATGCATTATGCACTACGTTTGTACGTATATCAATCACATTTTCAAAACAGCTTGAAATCATATAATCTTGTCAATAAAAATTCACTTCCGAAAGTTCTTTCAAGAATTTCAAAATCCCAAAATGCATATGTATATATTCGTGAGACTAAAATTAATTTTTGAAAAGTTAAAGTGGCTCGCTCGTGCCAAGTTCTCGATGACAATTCTTTTCGAATATACATGATTAAATAAAATGAAATTATTCAAATGATTGACCACATCCATACTCTTGTATACCAATTCGGCTCGTCATCAATTTCACTGACATTCGGTCAGAAAATCACACAATAGAATCCAAAATCATATTGTATAGACTTCAATAAAATCTCATTTTCCACAGATGACTCGCAACATCGACCATTATTCCATTCTGCAACAATTCAACTATGCCATGATGAAACATGTTTTTTTAAAGACAACAATACTGTCTCTCAAATTAAATGTAAGAAAATACATTTTCATGACAGCGGGCAAAATAGTTTATTCAAAATATATCATGTTGAAAAGTATCATTTTCAGATGTTCAAAAACAGTTTCATATATCCCAAAATAAACTAGCATGACTACATGTCCCTCTCAAAAATCCACAATATTTCTCCCAAATACACAACTCCGTTTTCCAAGTTTAACCGACATATTGATTTTCCATAATCATAGCTTCTCAAGATCATAAGTTTTGTCCCAACTATTATATTCTGCTACCGCATACTGTAACTCATAATATTTTTCCGAATGTTTCTCAAAGTACATCAACTTATAACTGCAAATAACCTCAATGCTATCCAAAAATCTAAATACTTAAAGATCGTGAAGCTGACGATTCCCCGTGATACTAGCACTTGTCTAAACTCTAGAAAATACTCGATACAGATATTTTCAAAACATACATTTGGCAAATCAGTTTAACTGAAATTACGACACACCTCTTTCCAAAGAATTACGTTAATATCATTTGGATAAGTTTAAAACAACCACAGTACCACACTGGTAAACCACATAACTCACAAGCCCGAGTGAACAACAAAAACCCAGGGCTCTAATACTTGCCAACCGACAACTCAAATGACATGACAAAAACACGACTTGACTCGACCCGACAGCCTAGATTTCCACAACCTAAGCTCCGATACCATATTCTGTAACACCTCCAGAGCCATCCGAGAATATTACAGCACCGTGGACCCAGAAACGGCGATGATGGTAATATATTTTAAAAAATTCCAAGTCTTTATAAAATCCATTTATCAATACCGTCGTAAAATCTCATTTGAAAGTACAAGGCCAAAACGCCAAAACTCAACAGTTTCAAAAGTATACGTTAAGCCACTGCTTGCACGCATTGACAAAATTTAGAAACTAATTTTCCAAAATAAACCCAAATTCGCAAAATACTAGCAACCCATTTTAAAACACACTCGCAGCGGATATAACAAATAACTAAAAATACTTTTGCATCGGACAAATGACAACTAGTCAAAGTACTCAATTCGTAAACACACGCCACATCCAGTATCCTCCGGGAAGCTCATCTCTTCACGACCGCTACAAGCTCGATCTCTGAGTACCTAAAAATAAAGCCCACAACGGGGTCAGCCATAATACTTAACAATGATAACGATCCCATCACATCAATAATTACATATCAACGAAAATACTAAGTAAGAATACTACCAATGTAATCTTACCGCCATAACTTTACTAATTCGTGATAATCCTCATCAAAATAATCCTCACCATATTCCACATCTCGTATTCTGAAAAACACACTGAATTGTATACAAACATTTGTACTGTATCCAAGATAATACCCAAGATTCTCAAAACGTACCAACACTATCCAACCCAATCCATCGGATACTATCATCAAATCTCAACATGATAATCGACTGTCCATCAAAAGACAAGTACCAGGAAAGAAATACGGAACATACCTCAAGATCCGCAATGCCATGACGAATCATGTCAGTCTAATTCGAGATCAGATCAATACAACATATAGACATGGTCCTACAAAAGACTTACAAATACGTACTCACATGACAACATCAATATGCACACAACAATAACAACAACATATACTTATGGTAATCTAACGATCCAATACAAGCAAAGATAGATCCCAAGATGATCGTGTTAGATCAACACGAGGTGGATAACAAACAGTATACATATGCACAACAATACATGGGTAATCCGATGATCCAGCATTCACTGCATAGATCCCAAAATGTTCCGTTGCACCAACACGAGGTGGAAAAACCCATCCAATGATCCAGCACACGCTAGCATAGATCCCGAGATGATCCCGTCATATCAACACGAGGTGGACATACGACAACAATGCAAAAATGCATGATAACAACAATACATAAATGCATGACAACAATGATACACAAATGTATCACAACATGATCGACACAAAATGAAAAAAATGATTAGAGTACTTGCATGAGTCCTTCGAGAGCAATCTCGATGTCAAAACCATCACCAATGATTATCTTCAATGTTCGACGATCAAAAATACCACGAACTATAGATAACTCATATCCTCGTCCTTACCATAATGCATCCTCGATACCCAAGTATACCATTAACAAATGTAAATCATATACATTATGATTTAATTATCAAAATCAGAAAACAACGTACAATTCCAAATCTCTAGAGTTCACAATTATAATCATTGCTATACGAATTATAAACGAATGAAACTGAAACCATTCATTAAATATTATAAACTGAGCAAGTAATAACTTGCCTCGTTACCAATACGACGATAGTGAACCCGTTACCTGTAATATCCGCAATTTCGAATTTCGGTAATTTTCTTTTTTTTTTTCGGCGGAAGTCCGTTTTGACGACTCACTCATGACCGTTTCGTCATTTCGAGAATAATTAATTCTGCACTTTTTGTCATCCGAGTTCGTTTCGGTGTCGTTTTGTTGAGTTCCGTGCTTTTTAGCGACTTTTCCGCACTTGAGCTCGATTCTTGCGAATCTCGTCCAAATCAAGAGTTTGAGTTTCTCGCAAGTTCATTTAATGTTATTATTCATGTTGCGAGCTTTGGTTCGGTGTTTCGATCACGTATCGTGATTTTGGACGCTTTGGGCCATTTTTGTAATTTCCCAAAGTTTGGGGTAATTATTTCGTTGTCGAATTCCGACACTTCGATGGTCGGAATCGTGTGTTCACTTAGTGCTTGGATTCGTCTTTGCGAGTACTTCGTAACCGTATCTTCGATTTTTACTCGTGTTCGGGTTTCGGTCGTCCGGCCGTGAGTGGCTACGGCCGAGTCACGGCGGAGCAGACTGGCTTTGGCCGAGTTACGGCCGTAAGGTGCCGGTTACGGCCGTAAGGTGCCGAGTTACGGCCGTAAGGCGTGATCGGGTACGGCCGTATGGCGCCCGGCACTTCCTAACGAAGGCCGATTACGGCCGTAAGGTGTGCGAGTTACGGCCGTAAGTGTCCGGTCAGGCCGGGCGTATTTTTGACGACGCTTACGGCCGTAAGGCTCGCGTTACTGGCCGTAACCCCCGCTGCTATATATAGCTCGGGCTCGGCCAGACTTCATTTTCTTCTCGCTTTTCCCACTTCCTTCCCCTCTTCCGCGGTCGAGACTTATGGATCATGGAGGCATGTTGTCATACATCCAATCCATGAAGTTCTTGAGTTTATAACATCAATCAATCATCCTAACCTCCTCCGATCTACCGAATCAAGGTTAGATTTCTTGAAATCTAGTTTTGGGGAATTTGGGTATTTTGGTTGTTTTCGTCCGATTAATCCGATTTAACTTAGATTATGATGGATTAATGATTATTTAGATGTTTTATATCATTTCCTTTATTATTCCATGGTTGGATCGTATCGATTCGTTGTTTTGGTCGAGTTCTTGGTCGACGCCTTGAAGGTGTCCTAGAGAATGTCATAGAGGGGTTTTCGGCGTTCTACGATTATCCTTCCTCGTATGATTGTTGATTTATGGATTATATGTTGCTAGGGTCGAGTTTCTTGCGAAGAAACCGTGTTGAACCCTTCCGCTCGTCATCTTCCTTTTCGTTAGCATCGGGCGCCCAAGCTTTCCGGTTGAGCCGTGTTCGCTGGGAACTTGCGTGCCTATTTTGAGGCAAGTACCTTGTCCATACTATTCTTGTTTTGGGAATATGATTAATCTTGTCGTATTCTTAGTTTCCTACGGATTCATGGTATATTTCGTGGTTTTTACTAATCGAGAGGGTTTGGTTGTGGTCCGCCCTCATTGTTGTTTATATACGAATATACATGAATCGTAGGTGGGTTTTCGGTGTATTCCAATTCCGTATTCATTTTGAATGGTTGTGATTGTATTCTTGAATCGTTAGGTTCGGTTTCATTGGTTCTAGCGTTCGTCGGTGACCTTCCTTTAGTTCGTTGCGTCGTCAATAATTCAAGGCAAGTATTTTTGGAAACCTTTAAGCTTAACATGAAATGGTGATGTATGTTATTTGTGTGTAACTCACCTCGTGTTGGCCAGACGGGGTCAAGGAGGGAAATCTATGCCGCGCCCGGATTTCACGAGTTTCGCACCGCTAGCCAACTCGTTAGGGTCCTTGCAAGGCCTCGAGTGAGAATGTATGCCGCCCTATTCTCACGGCTTAGCGTGTGCGTGGTTTTGTTTTTACGTAATTGTAGCCAACTCGTTAGGGTCCTGTGAGGCCCCGAGTGAGAATGTATCTTCGCCCGTTCTCAAGGCTAATTGTTCGATCGTTTATTTTCCGGAAAAGACATGTCTTGTTTTGATTTTCGAAATGATATTGGTGCATGTACTATGAAATGTGTAGCGATTGGTTTGCCTTGAATACTTGTACTAGCGTAATTGCTAACCCCTTTGGGGACCCGTTGTCGGGAAATTCTTGTTATGGATTTCGTGTTATGTTCAATCATGACGAGCTGGGATGGTACGAGGATGTCGGCCAAGGTTGTTGACATGTGCAATTGAGTCTTGTTATTTCCTCTGTCTCTTTTGATGTGGATGTTTTCCAAATTGTAAACTTATAGATTGTACTCGCGAGTACTTAGGCTTTTCCTCTCGATTGTGATTGGTCTTTGTTGGAGTTCTTGTATTTGTCGGTTGATGTTTATTATGCGGTTGTGCCGGACGTGTTGTTTTATGTTCTTGTTGTTAATAATTGTTTCCTTGCTAACCGAAATGGTTAGTCGAGTGGTGTTTTCTTGTGTTAGCCTTGGTGGGTCCCATGTAGGGGTCCACGGCGTGTAATACACCTCGAATATCTTGGGGTGTTACGAGAAAATGGTATCGAGCTCTAGGTTTATGGATACCTAGGCTTGTTGGTTATTCGGGTCTAGTTGTGTTTTGTTTTGCACATTGTCACACCACGCATCTCAAGACATCCGGTGCTCGTAAGTTCTCCTTACTCGATTCTCTTGTTTTCTCGTATTGAAATTCCACTTCTTGAATCGTGATTGCCTCTCTCGTACTTATCGCCGAGTTGTTTCTCGATCCATCCGGTTTGTGTACTTTTGATTCTAGTATTGCGCCGTCCTTTGTCTCTCTCGAGTAGGTGCGCTGCTCCGGCTTGACCGCTTGTCGTTTGCGAGCCTTCCATCGCTAAACTTCCTAGCATTGGTGGGATCGTTGGTGATCGAAAGATCCGAGTTTTGCTCCGTGGTATATTGTGAGAGGGCTTGACTCTCTAGTCTTTTGTTGTATGATGGAATCTGTGTTTGGTAATTGCGATATACCAAGTGTATGTTGAGCCGAATGTACCGATGAGTCGACACCGAAGGGTGCAGATAATGTAGAAGTTTTGAACATTGATATGTTCGGTATAGGTATTGATGGCGAGTTTGTTGAGAAACTCACATAGGGTTTCGACATACGTCCAAATCGGTGATCTTTGGTTACGTTGTTAAACTTGAAGAGATAGTTTGACATATGCTTGGAATTGGTATTTCCGAGTTGCGCTTTTAATCGGTGATTTTTGAATGTCGTATATGAGTGTGTCCGGGAATTGTTGGTACTTGGCTAATTATTGTTATTTACAACCAATGCATTTCTATTAATAATAATACATGCGAGTGCATGCTTGAAAATTTCTTAGACTTGATCGTATTGTGGGTTTTTGAAAAGTGACATGAATTTGGGCGAGCCACCCTGTATTTTCAAATAAAACCTTGTGTCGTATTTAAAGGTCGTGTTTAAAAGTGTTTAGGACATTTTATAAAATGCTACCACCGTTAAGCCCTTGTCGTGTTTAAAAAGGGGTCTTGAAAATGATTTTTAACTTATCGGTTTTATTTTCAAATAACTAGAGTATACGATTTTAAAATCAGTTAGCACTGGGAAACCTAGCCGCCGAGTCAAGTTGTGTTTGTTGAGTTTTGTCTCGTCGGATTTTGTCGACTTAGTCGCATCGCGACGCATTGTTCGGGATCATTGGTTGTGATTAGTATCGAGGGCGGTCGTCACTTACGTGCGACTTGTGGCCGTAAGTCTCCTTCTTTGTGTTGTGCCTCGTGTGACACGAGCTATTTTTATGATTAATTGTTAAGTGATGGAATCCTCTTATGGATTCGATTTCGTGATATGTGGTTATTTGACTCTCATATTTTGTTCTTATGAGGAGTAGTGTTCTGGATTGTGCATGTTGAACTGTATTTCTTTTATCCATTGCGTGAGTTCTTTTGTGATGACTTTCTGTATTTTACCGAACGAGTTTTTTTTCTAAAACCGATTCCATTAACCGAGTTTTTGGCATTATGTCCTTGATCATTTTGGCGAAATTCTTATGACGGTATTTAGCATTTTGTAAATGGCTTCGTGAGTTTTGAAATATTACCGTCATCGGCCTTTTTGGCATTTTTGTAAATGGTTTTTAGCACTGGGTTCCGATCTGGGACCACACGCTATGATGTTCCGTGTGATTACTCGAAATTTTTGGGCATTCTAGCTTTTTTGGCATCGTCCTTTTTGGCATTGAATTATTTTGAAAACTTGAGTATCTTAGAAAATAAATTTCGAGACGACGTTTAAAACGAATTGTTTTCTCGCGGTACTTCGGTGCCACAATATATTTCAAAATTCTTCTACCTCGAGGTCCAAAATGTTTTGAGATATTTTCAATGTTTTATAAACACTTTTACTTAGACCAGGGTCGAATATTCGAAAGTTTTTCACTATCGAGAAAGTGTCCTCATTTTTAACAAATGCGAAATGGTTTTCAAAAGTCTCGATAACGATGTTTCACGTTTTTACTTTTTTAAAGATGATACTCGAGATCAAGGTGTTTTTCTAAATTATTTTCAAGAGGTGGTTTTCATTTTTTTAAAAACTTATCAATTCCGTTTGCGTTTGGGAATGTATGTATGATGTTTGTATTGTCGTTATGGTGTTTGCTCCGAGTATGATCGAATTGGTGGCATGAACGCCGAGGCGTTGCCACGCATTTGTTGTACTAGCCCTCTGTGGGAGGTGTGAACTGGTATTTACCGTTTGTCACCTCGTGGTGATTTGCGTGTTGTCGCACGGGTGAGCCGTTGAAGCTTGAGTTTGTATGTTTGTGTACATGTGTGATTGTTTCACGATGTTTGTAATTATGTGCTAGTTATTGTTCGGGCCGTTAAGGTTGCCGAACGATACCGTCGTTCTTTGTATTGTTTGTGTGTGTATTACTTTACGATGGAAATCGTTGTATATGATATGTGTTATGATTGTTTGTTGTCCGAGTTGGCATCTCTGCTATGTTGTTTTGCGACGTTATGCCCCATTATATCTAGCATTTTGTATTTTCGGTATGCCGAGCCGAGACGTTTCAACCGTGATGTCTTTGGGGCATGCACGTGTAATTGTCCTTCTCGTCGGTAACACATTTCGAGTGCGGACTCGAGAGACACCGAATCGGTTTGCGGGTGGCTACGAGACTTTCGGAGTTTGCGCTTCAAAGAGATATTAGAATCGGCTTTGAGAGGCCTTTGAAGGATGTTTCGCCGATTTCTGTTGTGTCGTCTCCTTGATTTCGTTATTGTGAGTATCGGGACGACCTTCTTTTATAAGAGGTCGAATGTAATACCCGTATTGTTTTGGACTTCTTTATTTTCTCTTTCTTGATCTATCGATTCGCCCGTGTTCGTTGATACCGTCTCGAGCTTGTTACGTATTTGGTTTCATCGCTCGAGCAGTGTGATCTTGTTTTGGGTCGATTCGGTTATCGCCGTGACTTTCCGAGTTCGGTTCGATTCTTGTGAACCCTGCTCGGAAGTAACATCTTTGTTCTACTAGTTCTTTTATTTGAAGTGGATCGGATTTGGAACTTCGTATTTTCGACTGTCGACTCGTTTATGTTCGTTGACATTTTCTCGAGCTTGTCCCGCCCCTTGCTTTTGTTGATCGAACGAGGGTGGTATTATTTGAATTACTCGCTCGTCGTTGTGACTTTTCAATTGTTATTCCCTTTCTGTGGATCTTATGCGAGTGTGCATCTTGTTGTTTTCAGGATCATGTTTTGTCTCGAGTTGAGATGTGAACCTTGGAGTTGTTGTTTGAATTTTATTGTTCTTCGTGATCGAACACGAGTGTTCGATTTTTGTTGTCTCGATCGTTGTGGTTCGATCGTTTGATTGTTCGGGTTTTGTTGATTTCGTTCCGTGATTGGTGAACGCTCGTGCTCCTTTGTAATTCCCTTCAGTTCGGGAAATTAGTCTGGTTTTCGATCTTCCAACCCTTGGGCGGTGGAATTCCATAATTGTTCAGCGATCGGTTCGCGTTTTGATTGATGTATCGTTGGGTCGGTTAATCTTATTGATTTTCGTTCGTTGTGTTTTGTGATTGTCGGATAATGGACTTGGCTATATTATCCGTTTTATGACGCTTGTCATTTGTTGGTTTTATTATATCCCTAACGGCGACGTTGTGTCGGTCGCCGTGGAGCGTGTTTTCACGCCGTATATTCCTTTGCGTTGTTTGTAACATTTCGCCGTTGGGCGTTAGTTACGCACTCTTGTGTATCTCGTTGAGTTTTCCTGGAAGGGATATTGCTTCTCCCTACTTGTTTTAAGTTTCGGGACGAAACTTCTTTTAAGGAGGGTAGAATGTAATATCCGCAATTTAATTCGGTAATTTTCTTTTTTTTTTAGTGAAGTCCGTTTTGACGACTCACTCATGACCGTTTCGTCATTTCGAGAATAATTAATTGCACTTTTTGTCATCCGAGTTCGTTTGGTGTCGTTTTGTTGAGTTCCGTGCTTTTAGCGACTTTTCCGCACTTGAGCTCGATTCTTGCGAATCTCGTCCAAATCAAGTTGTTTGAGTTTCTCGCAAGTTCATTTAATGTTATTATTCATGTTGCGAGCTTTGGTTCGGTGTTTCGATCACGTATCGTGATTTTCGGACGCTTTGGGCCATTTTTGTAATTTCCCAAAGTTTGGGGTAATTATTTCGTTGTCGAATTCCGACACTTCGGATGGTCGGAATCGTGTGTTCACTTAGTGCTTGGATTCGTCTTTGCGAGTACTTCGTAACCGTATCTTCGATTTTTACTCAGTTCGGGTTTCGGTCGTCCGGCCGTCGGAGTGGCTACGCGAGTCACGGCGGAGCGGGGCTGGCTCGCCGAGTTACGGCCGTAAGGTGCGGTTCTGGCCGTAAGGTGCCGAGTTACGGCCGTAAGGCGTGATCGGTACGGCCGTATGGCGCTGGCGGCTTCTGACGAAGGCGATTCTGGCCGTAAGGTGTGCGAGTTACGGCCGTAAGTGTCCAGGTCTTGGCGATTTTTGAATGCGATTACGTAGTAAGGCTGCCGTTACGGCCGTAACCTGCCGGCTATATATAGCTCGGGCTCGGCAGACTTCATTTTCTTCTCGTTTTCCCACTTCCTTCCCCTCTTCCGCGGTTGGAGACTTATGGATCATGGAGGCATGTTGTCATACATCCAATCCATGAAGTTCTTGAGTTTATAACATCAATCAATCATCCGGTAACCTCCTCCGATCTACCGAATCAAGGTTAGATTTCTTGAAATCTAGTTTTGGGGAATTTGGGTATTTTGGTTGTTTTCGTCCGATTAATCCGATTTAACTTAGGATTATGATGGATTAATGATTATTTAGATGTTTTATATCATTTCCTTTATTATTCCATGGTTGGATCGTATCGATTCGTTGTTTTGGTCGAGTTCTTGGTCGACGCCTTGAAGGTGTCCTAGAATGTCATAGAGGGGTTTTCGGGCGTTCTACGATTATCCTTCCTCGTATGATTGTTGATTTATGGATTATATGTTGCTAGGGTCGAGTTTCTTGCGAAGAAACCGTGTTGAACCCTTCCGCTCGTTGTCATCTTCCTTTTCGTTAGCATCGGGCGTTAGAAGCTTTCGGTTGAGCCGTGTTCGTCGGGAACTTGCGTGCCTATTTTGAGGCAAGTACCTTGTCCATACTATTCTTGTTTTGGGAATATGATTAATCTTGTCGGTATTCTTAGTTTCTACGGATTCATGGTATATTTCGTGGTTTTACGGAATCGAGAGGGTTTGGTTGTGGTCCGCCTCATTGTTGTTTATATACGAATATACATGAATCGTAGGTGGGTTTTCGGGTGTATTCCAATTCCGTATTCATTTTGAATGGTTGTGATTGTATTCTTCGAATCGTTAGGTTCGGTTTCATTGGTTCTAGCGTTTCGGTGACCTTCCTTTCCGTTCGTTGCGTCGTCAATAATTCAAGGCAAGTATTTTTGGAAACCTTTAAGCTTAACATGAAATGGTGATGTATGTTATTTGTGTGTAACTCACCTCGTGTTGGCCCGACGGGTCAAGGAGGGAAATCTATGCCGCCCGGATTTCACGAGTTTCGTCGCTAGCCAACTCGTTAGGGTCCTTGCAAGGCCTCGAGTGAGAATGTATCGCCGCTGTTCTCACGGCTTAGCGTGTGCGTGGTTTTGTTTTTACGTAATTGTAGCCAACTCGTTAGGGTCCCCGTGAGGCCCCGAGTGAGAATGTATCGCCGCCTGTTCTCAAGGCTAATTGTTCGATGCTTATTTTCCGGAAAAGACATGTCTTGTTTTGATTTTCGAAATGATATTGGTGCATGTACTATGAAATGTGTAAGCGATTGGTTTGCCTTGAATACTTGTACTAGCGTAATTGCTAACCCCTTTGGGGACCCGTTGTCGGGGAAATTCTTGTTATGGATTTCAGGTTATGTTCAGTCAGACGAGCGGGCGCTGGGATGGTACGAGGATGTCGGCCAAGGTTGTTAACATGTGCAATTGAGTCTTGTTATTTCCTACTGTCTCTTTTGATGTGGATGTTTTCCAAATTGTAAACTTATAGATTGTACTCGCGAGTACTTAGGCTTTTCCTCTCAGATTGTGATTGGTCTTTGTTGGAGTTACTGTATTTGTCGGTTGATGTTTATTATGCCGGTTGTGCCGGACGTGTTGTTTTATGTTCTTGTTGTTAATAATTGTTTCCTTGCTAACCGAAATGGTTAGTCGAGTGGTGTTTTCTTGTGTTAGCCTGGTGGGTCCCATGTAAGGGTCCACGGCGCTGTAATACACCTCGAATATCTTGGGGGTGTTACATTACCAATTTCATTGCCTTCATCTACGAGCTCCTTCACTCCTACTAAAGAAAGACATCCACGAACTCGACCCCAACACACGATTCTAATCGACGATCCCTCCTCACAACCTATTGTAATAATCGATAACAACAAGTTCGATAACAATCAATAATCAATATAACCAATCAACAAACTTGATAGTTCCACAATATCTCGATCAAACACAAATCCGAACGATCCAACTCAAATAATTAGGAACTCATAACTGCAATACGATTCCACAAGCTGATAATCATATCAACAATCAATTCAACCCGATAACAAGGGTTATAACGTACTCAATTCCGCAATCAATCTCATATAGGGATTAACAAGATTCCTCCTTGTTCATAATTATAAATTCATTATAAAATAGTACTACCGATATGCTCGGCCATCCGAACTATCCAAATAGTTCAATACCACGAATAATCATATTCTAAGATTAACCGTAATATTTCTGGATTCAACCTCATATCATGATGCATATTTCACCAAGAACATACGAAATCTACCACTCAAATCAACATAATATTGGCTTTAATCACCAATTCTATGTTTACATCCGAAACCATTTATATCTTATAACATATTCCTCTTTGATGTGATATATACCAAGAACACCATGTCACCATGATTCCATAATTCTGTGCATAACAAAAAAACATAATCCAAGATATATATCGTCATCTTTCTCAACCCAAACTCTATGAAACACTAAGAATCATCACAACACTTCCATAATCTATCATCACACTAAGTAAACAACGACAACAACATGAAGAATCCAAAAATGAATAGAGGAATTGACCACCATACCCCTAGAAGATAAATATCACAATCCAAAACCACAAGAATAATATCAATACCCATATATCAACAACAACATTAACAAAATCTGATAATCCATCTTACGAGCATGTTTGGACGAATCGCAACTCTTACAACATAAATAACCTTAACCAATATCTTCAATCTCTTGCCATAATTCCATTAATTCATGTATAACATCATAATAAACAATAAGATAGACTGACATGCTTCTAAACATGTAAACATCCTTCCAAACCCGAGCTACAATCAGAACGATACGAATGTTACCTTGTATTGATGAACTACGATGAAGAACAATCGAACTCTTTCCAAGAATCATTATCAACTCTAAGAACAACTCCAATCTGAGCTCCCAAGCTCATAACCAACTTAGAAGAACCAAAATTGGACTCGGAGGGTTTAAGGGCGAAGAAACGAAGTGAACTTCTCAAAAATGCCGAAATGACGGAGGTCTCACATATTTATAGACTTCAAACATTACGTATGCTACATAAACCACTTAACGTACGTAACAATCCTTACGTACGTTATCTGACCTTGATAGCGTATGTAACACTTAATCCAGAGGCCACTGCCTTAACCCATTCAAGGACTTACGTACGTAACATGCAACCCTTAATGTACGCAGCAACTCTTTACGTCCGCTATCTGATCTTGATAGCATACGTAACGACGGTCCAAAGGCTACTGCCTCATTTCATTTAATAAATTACATAAGCAAAGCCATTTCCATAGCGTACGTAACACAGAGTTGACTTACTACAATAGTATGTCCATTTAACGTTCGTAATGAGAAATCATAGCGTACGTTAACCTCTTCGTTGAATTGCCTTTTCGCACGCCAGCCGTTCTCTGGTCTCTACATGTCAGGTATAGTTTCATCTATCTGATTCCTCTCATAACGTACGTAATGCATGATACATAACGTACGTTACCCTTAGCATATTAGCATACATTATCTACTCAACTTAGCATACATTATGGCTTCTGTATATAGCCAATTATAACTGCTCCTGTCCATCTCGGCATACTGGATACGTATACACAACATACTGAATACATATACTCCTTGCAATAATATTCTCAGACAATACGCCTGACACATTGAAATGCAATTATCGACTAAGTATGATAATTATACCAATACAGATGTCTCAGTCCTTCAATTATTTTATCCCTACTATACAGATTCCACACTGTGCAATATAACTCGGATAAAATAACATTAAACAACCATAGTAGAAATTCAGGAAATTACAATCATAAAGTGAAGAAATATACTGTCCTCAACGCAAATAGCACATCAAACAGCGAACAATCATCAAAGCATACAATTGCTATTTCGACTTGTTCTACCCAATCCTTACGTTGAGATAACCTTAGCCCGGTGTGGACTAAGTCCTTGCTAGTTCCGACATCTGTGGAAAGAATAGCATTGAAGACGAAGCTTCGATCTGTGGGAGAAGAAGCAAGTCGATAAGAGCCAAGCCAATCTATGTGAATGTCTTAAGCTTTTTGCTGGCTGTATCAATCGGTGCGAACAATACAGCAACAGGTTTAGTTAAGGTCACGTAGTTGTGTACACAGTGATTTTAATAAACTTGTTACTCCTGTGTGTAGGACCAATGGACGTAGAGGGGTTTACCTCAAATCACTAATATCTGTGTGTATTTTACATTCTATCCTTATTGTTTTCTTATCAAACTGTGACTTAAAGTATACATATATTGAAAACCCTGTACACATCAAGCAAACAGGAGATTACCTAGTTGTTGTATTTATAGTAACGCAATATCAGTCTTCCGCCACATAAATAACTTCAACAAAAAAGAAACAACTTATTCAACCCCCTCTCCCCTAAGCTGTTTACTATACAATCTGTGGCCAACAAGGAGCATATTGTTAGTGATTAGCATTGCATCTTACAGGTCTGGGAAGCTGGAGTTTCTGCTACTTATGATAGGAACTGGGGGCGGAATCACAGTCTTTGCTGTCCGAGGTGGGGCAGCTGCAACCTTTACGAGACTCGGGTCCTCTTCGGGTTCACGAAAGGGTCCCACTCTCCTGACAAATACCGTACTAGACTTTCCCTTATGGGAGAATAAGTCATATCCTAAGCCATGTTTATCGTGGGTATGCTACCCAGTGCTTAGAATCTCTTCCATCCTTCTTGAAGATTTTTCAAATGATTTCAGGATGGTCTCAAGTTCTCCTTCTTGTTTCTCGGGAGTTTGAATTTTAGCTTCGAGTACATCATAATCATTTGTCGTGCACTCATTATGAGACGTTGCCTCATTTAGTTCTTTTGCAAGTTTATGATTGCTTTTCATGAGTGATTTTGCGATTTTCGTGATCCAAAGACATGTTTTCATAGTTGTTTTTGAGCAAGTCGTTTTCATCCTTCAGATTTAGATTTGAAAGTGGAGCTGTAGGTTTTCTTATTTAAGCATCTCATGGGCCTTTTGAATGGTTCTAAACTCATTCATCATGTTTTCAAAAGTATGCGATGCATTGATGGAAATATTTGAGATTGAGCTTACCTCATCATCGATGTTTTCATAATCTTCTATTTCTTTAGCCATAAAGCACATATATGTTGTATCCTCTATTTCATCGTTGGAGGAGTCACTGTCAGTGATCGCCTGTAGGCACTCCTCGATCTTGTTTGATGCAGGCAAGGCTTCTGATTCACTTAGGGTCTTGAGCTTGTTTCTCCAAGCATGCCTCTTGTCATCTTTCACTACGCCATAGATGGCCTACTGCAACAAATTTGCATGGTGTTGCCATATAAAATGTTGCAATAGCTATGCAAAATTTGGTCTAGTGCAACATTGTATCTTGAGTGTTACTGTAGATACAAATATGATATTGCCTTAGCAGCAAAGTGTTACAGGCTGTAACACATATGATCCAGTGTGGCCGTAGATGTACTATTTATTAGAAAAACATATTTTTGATGTAAAAATAAAAATAAATAATCTTTTACTTGAGAACTAATTAATTTTGTGTAAAATAGTTAATTTTTTACAATAAAAATTATCTGTTTGTAATTGTAGTGGTGTGTGATATCTAATCAAAAAAATTATTTCATAAATAAATTTAATATGAACAAATTAAAAAATATGAAATATTTATAAAATTATAAATAAGAATGCAAAGTATTTACGTGGATAGAATAACTAACTACTCATCCCATATACACAATATATATTAGGCATATATACGTATATATACATATCTACTATATTATTTAATTATATATATATATATTTACATAATACAACAGATAATATATATTTTATATAAAAATATAACACTATTCGTAACATAAACCCTAATCTTTATTCTTTCTTGGCATTCTTGCACTGCACAGCCGCTACTTCAAAAGAAAACACCCTTCTCTGTTCTTCTTCTCCCAACATTCCCATTGAAATCCTTTCTTCTTACTTCTTCTTCATCAACGTCAATGTCTCGCCGAGGCACCATCATCATCTCGGCGAGCCACCACCCCTTTCTTCTGCCGTGTTATTTGTAAGCATCTATTGGAGGGTAGGCTTTTGTCCCTAAAATTGTCCAGATGCAAATTCTTCTGGGTTTAAATGGAAAGGAAACCAAGATTGCTGAGTATAGAGATTCACTTCCTAATCAGCTAACGACCCACCTCTTTTCATTTCAGGTCAGATATCGGGCCCTCGGTTCACTCAAGTAGTTCGTGTGTGCTCAATTGTGGTATTTTTATATCTCTCTCTGTGTGTGTCATTAAATTGGTTGCATTTTTTGTGTGTGTGTGTTCTATGAATGTGATTAATGAATTTAATAGATCTGAAAAAATAGATGAGCTGTAAACATACTTAGATTTTCAATTCTTGAGTGATTAGTATATCTCAGTTTCGAATTTATATTTGTTGAGTATATGTTTTGTATGTCTTTATGGCCTCACCAACTCTGTGTGTATAATATTTATCTATGTATGTTTATTAGTATATAATTTATGTAATCTGTGTATGTATGTATGTATATACATTGTCTATTTGTACCTCCTCAAGTTAAGCCTCCCTTCTCTTTTACAACATAAGAGACCGAATACCTGACAAAATATATACAGGATGGTGGAACTGAAGTTGTCCAGGTAACTCCACTTGTACACCAGGATTCAAGGTTCTAATTTTGGGTGCTGCTGAAGGCATTAGCCAGCCCCTTTCTATGTTGATGAAGATGAATACACTTGTCTCAGTTCTTCATTTTTTTGATGTTGTAACGCCCCTGGTGTTACTGCTGTATAACTCACCTGGACACTGACGCTGTGGTATGTTCTTTACTAACAAAGCACTAATTTTGTGTAATATAAATTATATTGTGGTTAATATTTAGTTGTGGATATAGATATTAATGAATTTTGAATTTATAGGTGAGGGGATTTTTGGGACAACCACAAATTGAGAATGATCGTTGGTGTAAGGTTTACCTGATACACTTTTTATTCCAACTGGTATATGACTGAAGTCTATATTTCAGATGCGAGCTCATGAGTGGCTCTTTTCAGCAGAAGAAGGACAATGGCTCATTGTTGTAAGCTCAAAGGCTGCTAGATTGGTGTTGGTAAATCTCACTAGTCACTGATGAGTTTAATATATTTTCTAACTTCATCTAGTCTCTTTCCACCCAATATTTTAATATTAGAATTATTATTGATTGGTTTCAGATTTTACTGGACTCCAGCAATTCTAATGCTGCCCTGGAAGATATTCAGGTAATATCCAACTTCATTTACTGTAGTTGGAAGGGTCGGTCTGGCTTTCTTGATGTATATTTGAAGTCTCAATAAATTTGGTTTTCCTTATTTCAGAAAGATCTCTCTCCTTTAGTCAAACAATTGACACCAAGAGATTGCGTTGATGGAGTTTCAATTCCTTAAGTATCCGTCAACCTCTACTTATCCATTGAGAAGATACATATTGTCATATTTTAGTTGAACAATGCTTTTAGCTCTTGCTTTTATCTTGATATGCAGTTTACATGTGAAGAATCATTTCAACATAACTGATATTTAATGTCACATTTTGAAATTAATTTATTTTGTAGGATAAGCTTGAAAAAGTATTGCGTGAAGGAGGCAGTGATGGAGTTGTTCAAGAACTTATTTCTGATGGAAATTCGCACGGTCCGTCATGGTTTATAAAACGGCACACTCATACTTACCATTGGATAACTATAACACTCATAGCTGGTCGGGAGGGTTTTCTTTTTGGATCGTAGTCTTGTTTGTTTGAGTCCTAGTCCTGACATTATTTTACGTTATGATTGTAATTTTGTGTTCAGGCCAAAGAATCAGATGGAGCACTTTTTATTAAGACTCGTAAGCGAAAAGAGGGTCGCGAGTACATGACTTATGGAAAAGTACTAAGTTCATAATTGTAAGTGTTCTATTATTTAGTTCATCACATGCCAGGTATATTCTTCCATTCAAGTCTATTTAATTTGACATGGACGTGGCTTTATTTTGTAGGACAAAATGAACTTCTATTGGATGTAAAAACACATGGTCCTTTATGGCTTATAGGAAGATGTGTAAAGTCTGATAAATGCTCCACTTCTGGAAAGACAAACTCGCAGATCAGTGACTTGACGACCAAATCAGGCAACAAGTTGTTGACGAAATGGAAGAAAAGCTGGAGAAGATGCTACGTCAATTTGGTGGAACTTTATCCCACAATATCAAGTGATAACGACAATGGCTCTCCTATTACCGGAGGAGATGCTACATCTTAGATTTTCTGTTTTTTAAGTACTGTATTTCATGAATTTTGGTTGTTGTATTTAAGCTGTTTAACTATTTCCATTACGTACTTTAAGACTTATAACTCTATGTACTTGGGTAGATATTATGGTGGATGGATGGTGTGGAGGGTCCTATTTTGGTGGTTAGACTTATAACTATATGGTGTGGAGGGGCTTTATTTGGTTAGATATTTTGGATGGATGGATGGTATGTGTTGTTTTTTGAATGGATGGATTCTGAATTGTAATGGATTGGTAATTAATATAAAAAAATATTTCATGTCAATTTTTTTTGTGTAAGTGTTGCAGTAGGTGGTACATAGTGTTGCAGTTACTTACTAAAAACGTGTTGCAGAAACTTAAAAAGTGTTGCAAGTAGCTTCCCTAACAGGTATGCGGCCAACATCGGACCCCACATATGGGCCCATATAAGGGGCTCATAGGTGGGCCCCACATGTGGGCCTCTATTACGAGAAAATCGACCTCTGCTGCAACACTTGTTTAATGTTGTTATGACTATATTTAACGATGCCTTGCAGTCTTATGGTAACAGAAGGAGTGGTGTTGCAGTAGGTAACATAAGTGTTGCTATAGGGATCTACCGCAGCGGTGAAAAGTGCAACACCAAAAAAGTGTTGCTGTTTTGATTTTCTTATCTACAACAACATTTTTTTTGATTCTTACAACATTTTGCAGGACTTGCCGTAGGCCATCTATGACGTAGTGTTTTTCCTGCTTCTCGGCTTCGGGCAACTTCTGTAATTTTGGATGAGGACATTTATTCGCATAATGTCTTGGTTTCCTGCAGTTGTAACACATGTTAGAATCTCCAGATGAAGGAGATTCGGAACTCACCCTGTGATATGGCTTGCTCTTGTATGGGGTTTTCCATATTTGTTAATGAACTTCCTGAATTTGTGCATGAGCAGGGCCATCTCATCTTGTGACAGGATGTCACCGTCGCTGTTTACTGCCTTGCATGCCGATTTTGATGTGCTGGGGTGCGGAAATGTCTCCTGTCAGATACAACAGCCAATGATGTAGTCTTGGTAGGTCACTCTTTGGATTTCTCTGTAGGTCACAAGTCGTCCAGGAATAAGTCTAGAGGGGGGTGAATAGACTTATTGAAACTCTTAAACTCTTTTTTTTCAAGGAGTAAGTTTCTTCAGCTGATAGATATACAAATGACTTAGAATCGTTTGTTCTCAATACGTGCGGAAATCAGCTGATGACGAATACAAAACAACTAATGAAACACTTAACAATGAATGCAGCAGTTAAAGTATGATGCAATAAAACAGTAAAATACGCAGGCAATTATAGTGGTCTCAGAGGTGGGGTAATCCTCTACTAATCCACTTTTCTCCAAACCAGTTGGAGATGAATTCACTATAATTGTCAACAAGTGATAAATATTACAGTGATTCAACCAAACTACAACAGCTTCCAACCAGTGGAAATCCGTGCCGTTGTAACACACTTGACTGCCTTGCACCTCTTGATCCTCGATCCTTGGATGCCTTTACAGTCTCGAACTTCAACTAGTGAAGTACCCCGAACTCAGGATTTAAGACACGAGTTTTTGTCTTCTCCAACTAAGAGCTTCTTCGAGTATGAACTTTGATAACCGCTCTTTTCACAATGCTACAGTTTGCTTTAGATTGCTCGAATGCTTTGATCGCTTGAAAGTATGTTGGCACCGTTTGTATGTAATTATAGGTATATGCTCGGTTTCAAATCTTCGGATATATATAGGACACGATCTCTGAGCTTTTCCTTCATATCCGTTGCAAATCTTTTCAACAAATCCGTCCGTTGGAGAGGTAGACTTCATTGTTTTCTTTCTGAGCATTGCAAGGCTGGATTCCCATAATTTAATCCATTTTTCGACCGTTGTGAAGACTTTGCATGTGAGGCGCCGAATCTTTTTGAATAAGGTAAGATTAAAGTCTTCAAGGTGGGTCTGGATGAATTTATTTAATTCATATCTTTTGCGGGAATCTCTCCAATTTGTCTCTTCACGTTGCATGTGACTTTCCGTAATATTTGACTTTTCAATGCATGCTGATGTGGACTTGGAGTACTTGGCTGATCACAGGTAGGCTGATGTAAGTTAACTTCTCTACAGTCTGGACCTCTCTGATGTTTACTGTTTGGGACTCGCCTGATCAGATGATCTGTTTGAGGTTACTTGACTGCAGTCTGGTCAAACATCTCTGATAATTTTTGTTGACCAGAACTTCTCTGATATGACTCGGCTGTACCTCTCTGGTGAACTTAGCTGATCTTAAGTACTTAGCCAATTTTTACCCTAACTTATTTTGGCCTATAGAATATACTCATTTGGTTCTTCATTACACTTTGCCAAGTTTTACACTTAACATAAATTGGCCTATGGAAGATACTCATTTGGTTCTTCCTTACATTTTTGCCAAGTAAGTATTTGAATTTATATTAATGACATCATCAAAATCTAACAAGTATTCCTAACAAATTCCCCCTATTTTGATGATGGCAAAACTTTAAGGAAATATTCAAATATACAAGTCTGCACTTGAGTGCAAGACACAAACTAAAATCAGTCTAGTATTGAGACAACTGGAGATTGTCATTCAAGAGACTGTTATAAAATTTTCTGATTTGATTACAAATACATGTCTGAAATTTACAAGAAAATTTTACAAGTGCAGAAATAAATAAAAGTCATCTGCCTTTGCCTATGCCTCTTCGAATAGGCTGCTTGGTAGGCCTGACAGGTTTAGCTCCGATTGGTCTTGTCTTGACCGGGGAAAGACCATACTTCCTCTTCACAACAAGAGCTGCAAAATCTTGCTCTTCTTGAGATGAAAACTTATTCTCAACACACAGCTTCTTGATTTTTCTCTGGAGTGCAAGTTCATCCAAAGCATTTCCTTTCACCAAGTGGGAGGTTCTTTGGCACTGAACAGAGGGATCATGGGATATGCATTTCGTGCCTCAGCATGTTTTACAAGAATAGTCCAGAGTTGTGGGTGAGCTTCTTCCATGAAGTTGATGAAGATCTGCTGTGGGGAGAGATTATCATCCTGGAGTATTTCCAAGATGTAGTAGTCTCTGATGAATTTTTTCTTTGCAGATCCCCACATGGGTAGAGCTTCGTATGGTACAAATTCTTCAACATACCACAACTCCTTTCCTTCCCACTCTAGAGTAGGCTCAAATCCTCCTCTGGTCCTCCTCTTCTTACCTGCAGGCTGATCATCAGCCTGTTCTTCTCGTTCTGCTCCTCCCTTCCTTTTAGGTGAGGATGTCCCAGTAGTGATCAACTGGACATCCTGCCTCTTCTTCGTTCTTAGCTCTTCCCTTATTTCTCCTTGAATGCTGCCTTCCCTCTGTATCATATCTTCCCCCTTTTTGCCAGCATCAACCAAATTGGTCAGCTGCTGCTCCATTCTGTGCATCCAGTCAGACATGCCAAATGGCATTCTGTTGTTTGTAGGGGGAGGAGGTTGAGGGACTTCCCGTTGCAGCAAAGTATCAATCTTGGCATTGATGGATTGGAGATCAGGGGTGACCTGAGATGCAAGCAACTCTCCAATAGTATCCTTCACTATTTGCCTTATCAGCTCGGTCATCGCAGGTGAGATCTGCGATGGTGGAGAGTGCTCGCCTGAGCCTTCAGCGAATGATCCACTAGACTGCAGGCTCCTATCTGCAGCTGGCACTCCAGATGGGGTCTTTTCAGTGTCACGACTGAGTCGCCACCAACTCTGCATCCAGTGGTATACTGTGCGGGCGCCACCTTGTCTGCAGCCTCTAATTTTCGCTCTTTCTCCGGCTCCTTTTCTTTCTCTTCTTCTTCCTTTTCTAATTCCTTCTCTTGTTGTTCCTCCTTTTCTTCTCCATCAACATTCTCTTTTTCTTTTCAGCTTCTTTTTCTCCTCCATCATCCTTATCATCATCATCATCATCATCATCATCCTTCTGATCATCTTTATCATTTTCTCCATCATTCTCATCATCTTCTCCATCATCCTCCTTTCCTTCATCATCCTTCGGATCTACCTCTTCCCCTTCTTCTTCTTCTTCATCTGCTAATTCTTCTGTTTTTTCAACTTCTTCTGTTTGTTTTTCAACTAAAACATTTTCTCCTCTTCTTTCTTCCTGCTCCTCTTCTTCGTCATCTAAAACAATGACCTCCTCTTCTTCTCCTCCATTCACTTCTTCAATCCTTATTTCTTTTTCTTCTTCCTCCTCATCCTCTTTCCCAAAGGATCCATCAAAGATACTGTACATTATAGAATGGATGTATTGGTCCATGTTGGTTTTGAAATTTGACATGAACCAATTCTCCTGGAGGATCAAAACTATGTCTGATACTTTGCAAAAGTGTATCAGTACATCCTCTGTGGCTTGGGGATATTCCCAACCACTGGTTTCAATATAGGTTTGAAGTATAGCAAATGACAGTGATTTGAAAAATTTACACTCTTCAAAAATATTAACAAAAGAGTGTTTTAGAGCTTGAGGTTTAACTAACTGTAATTGCTCTATGGACAGGTTGAAAAGATTGTTGTCCAGCAGGTTAAAGGTGTAGTTTGCTTCAGGGATTGAGATAATTAAACCTCCTTCTTCCTCTTCTGTAATGAATGCTGGGGTGAGGACAGCGACGATCTGAGTTTCAGTGCCGCCTGAGCAGCCGGTCTTCAGTGGGTAGGTGACTGGCCGCAGGATCGGTATAATGTTACATTTGCTCCTCTGGTTGAGCTATGATCGCTGGGCCTCTTAGGTGAGGGTTCTGGTGATAACTGCATGATGGATGGCTCTCCAGGGGCTGGCCCCATTCTCTTGAACCGAACAGCAATCGGTGTGTTGTCTGACTCCGAGTCTGACTTGGTTGTAGATCGGTTGTCGCCTGTAGGTTGATCGGACTCGTCTGGTGAGGGTCTGTAGGACTCTTCAGACAATTCTTTGAGCATCCGAGCTGCTCTTCTGTTGCCTCCCAAATTCCTCAACGTCTCTTGGTCCAGATGACCAAGTCTCTTGTTGATGTGGAAGGGGCCGCATTTCCCTTTGCCACACCTAACTTTTCCAAGATCCAACTTAGCTGCGTTCCAAACGCCACTTGGATCTGAATTTCTTTTCATCGGCAAGCCATTCGGCTTTGTTGACCTCGCGAACTAATTGTCTCAAGATGTAGTCACCCAATCAATCGGGTCGTCTGAATCGGTGCTCCCAGATTTGTGAATTTCGCCGACGATAGTTGGTCGTGAATCGCCGCCATACCCATAATAATTTTGTTGGTAATATCCAACATATATCGATACTCCTTTTTAATCTCGCTCCTTTTGGAAGTGAGCTTCAGCTTCGTCGGTTGGTCAATCGCCTTGATCTTTAGCCAAGTGTCGGTTGCTGTCTGCTTGAGAGCCTCGACGGCTATGCCACGGTGTTTCATACCAAAAACTTTATGAATCGACTCCGGCGAGATGTCGACTTGAATTCCGCCGACAGTGCTCCTGATTCCTTCTTCAATCACATGGGCTTCGCGGTATAAAGCGATGACGTCCTCCTTGTATAAGCGCTTGGGACTGATATCCAGAAATGGGTAGATCCCATTCTTCTTCATCGAGTGGATAAGGAAGAGTACATCGTTGTTATCCAGATTTGCTTCCAAAAGACCTTCGAAATCAATGACCAAAGAAAAGATGATCTGGTCTTTGACCGCCTTCATGTTAACTCCTTCGAAATAGGATTCCATTTCTGCAAATAAGAGATTTTCTTAGTGTATTTGGAGTTCAAAGAATTTTTGATCTGTAAATTTAGGGTTTGAAAGACTGGTAAGCGTAAAGGTAAAGTGAAGGGTTTTCCGTCCTTATAAGGAAGATGAAATGACGTTTGGATTAATTTATTATTTATTTTGAATCGGTGGTTCGCCTTTTGAGATTCTTTTTAAATTTCAAATTCTAATCGGTGGTCCAGGTTTTGTTTTTAAAATCGGATGATTAGATTTTAATTGGTCATAGTGGAGGTCGATTTAGCCTATGATTGCCACGTATATTTTTATGCCACTTGTGAACCACTTGTAAACAAAAAATTAATATAATATTATTGTACATATAGCAGATAATAATAAAATATTCAGAAGTTGGTTAAGTTTAGAAAACGTAGTTGGTCGATATTTGTTGTTGTTGCTCTGCATCAGGTGAGTTGACTCCTTGGACTTCTCGCGAGATTTTGATCGCCTAGGTTCCTTTGTCCGTCCTTCGTCCTTTTTGTCTGCATCAGCTAGGATCTGATTTCTTTAATCAGCTGGGTCCGTCCTTCCTCTGAAATGCTTCAGCTTGCTTTTTCCTCTGTACTAGATTCCCAATCTAGTAGACCAAGTTCTCTGCTCAGCTCCAAGAATCTCTCTTCTCGCAAAGGTTTAGTAAAGATGTCAGCTATTTGGTAGTCTGTGCTGACTCTTTCAACTCTAACTCTCTTGTTAAGCATGTGATCTCTAATGAAGTGGTGCTTAACATCAATGTGCTTGGTCCTCGAATGCAAAACCGGATTGTTGGTTATTGCAATAGCACTATTGTTGTCACACCAGATAGGGACTTCATTGGCAATGATATTATAATCCCTCGGCTGTTGTCTGATCCATAAGATCTGGGCACAACAACTACCTGCAGCTAGGTATTCTGACTCTGTGGTGGAGATAGAGTTAGAAACCTGCTTCTTGCTAAACCAGGATATCAGTCTGGTTCCTAGGAATTGGCACGTTCCACTAGTGCTTTTCCTATTAATTTTGCATCCTGTGAAATCTGCATCTGAATATCCTGACAGCTCGAAGTTATCGTCCTTAGGATACCATAGTCCAACATTGATCGTAGACTTAAGGTATTTAATTATCCTCTTTCCGCATCTAGGTGCATCGCTAGGCTTAGATTGAAATCGCGCACAAACTCCTACGCATAGGATATGTCTGGCCTGCTTGCAGTGAGGTATAGCAATGATCCAATAAGTCGTCTGTAGTGGGTTGAATCCACTGATATGCCTGCCTCGTCTGCATCTAGGTGAGTATTTGTGCTCATAGGGATTCTTGCTGGCTTGGCTGATTTCATTCCAAATCTCTTGATTAGATCTCTGGTATACTTAGCTTGGTTGTGAAAATTCCATTTTCCATCTGCTTAACTTGTAATCCGAGAAAGAAGTTAAGCTTTCCCATCATACTAATCTCAAACTCTCCTTGCATAAGGTTTGAGAATTTCTCACACAGCTCTGGGTTGGTTGAGCCAAATATGATGTCATCCACATATATCTGGACTATTAATATGTGGCCTTCGTGCTCCACTCTGAATAGGGTCTTGTCCACCTTTCCTTGGCAAAAACCATTCTTCTCAAGAACCACAGACAGTGTTTCATACCATGATCTTGGTGCTTTCTTAAGTCCATAGAGAGCTTTCAACAGCTTGTAGACTTTGTCTCCTTTGACAAAACCCGAGGGTTGCTCTACATAGACTTCTTCTTCTAGGATGCCATTTAGAAATGCACTTTTTACATCCATCTGATAGACTTCAAAATCCTTGAATGCGGCATATGCGAGGAATAGTCTGATGGCCTCTAATCTTGCAACAGGTGCATAGGTTTCATCAAAATCTATTCCTTCACACTGTGCATAACCTTTAGCAACAAGTCTGGCTTTATTCCTAAACACAATTCCATCTTCGTCACTCTTGTTTTTGTACACCCATTTGGTGCCTATAACCTTCTTGTGATCTGGTCTGTCTGTTAGTTCCCAAACTTTGTTCCTTTCCATCTGCTCCAGTTCCTCTTGCATGGCATTGATCCAAGAATAATCCTCCAAGGCTTATTCTGTTGTCTTGGGTTCTATCTGTGACATGAAGCAAGAGAACAGTGCCATTCCTGCGGGTAGAGTTGACTGTCTTGTCTTAACTCCATCAGTCAGCTTCCCAATGATTTGCTGGATTAGATGGTCTTTGAGCCACTTGGGGATATCGTCTTCTTCTGGGTCTGTTCCCCCTGTTTAATTGCTCTGGTGGATTTCGCATCACCGGGATCTGGTCTCCTTGGTCTCGCAGAATCGGATCGGCTACCGTCTTGTCATCTACAGGTTGGGTCCGATCTGCAGATGAGTCTTTATCGCCTACACTGGGTTTTCATCGCGGCAAATGGATCAGATAGGTTTGGTGTTCCTGTCTGATATGCAGTTGGGTCTTCGGCAGCTACAGTTGCGTCTTCAGGCTGGTCTGCAGGTGAGTCTACCATTCCAGTGTCATGTACAATGAATTCTTCGAGGGTTGCTGATTTGAGATTATTCTCAATTATCTCAACTTGCTTTCTGTACTCAACAGTAGATTCGTCAAATACAACATGGGGTGTTTCTTCCACAACTAAGGTTCTTTAATTAAAAACTCTATATGCCTTGCTTCTTTGTGAGTATCCCATGAAGATACCATCATCAGTTTTAGCATCAAAGGTATTTAGTTGTGTTTTACCGTTGTTGTGGATGAAACACTTACAACCAAAAACGTGAAAATAAGCAACAGTAGGAGTTCTATTATTCCAAATCTCATAGGGAGTTTTGCCATGTCTCCCTAGTATCATACTCCTGTTCTGAGTATGGAAAGCTGTGTTGACAGCTTCAGCCCAGAACCTCTTGGGCAGGTCCGCTTCTGCAATCATGGACCTTGCTGCTTCCTTCAGGGTTCTGTTTCTTCTTTCAGCAACACCATTCTGCTGGGGAGTCCTGGCTGCAGAGAGCTCATGCTGGATCCCATTCTGATCGCTGTAATCAGTGATTGCTTTGTTGAGAAATTCTCCTCCTCTATCTGATCTGATCTTGATGATGGATAGGGATTTATCATTCTGGATCCTTCTCAGCAGCTCAGGTAGCTTGGTCAAGGTTTCACTTTTCTTATACAAGAAGATAATCTAAGTGTACCTTGAATAATCATCTACTACAACAAGTGCATGCTTTCGGCCGCTTAGAGTCCTTGGATTGATAGGACCAAATAGATCCATGTGGAGTAGATCTAAGATCCTTGTTGTGAGGGTTGTAGGCTGGACTAGTTTGAATGATGGTCTGGTCTGCTTCCCTTTCTGACACGCATCATAAAGAGCTTCCTTCTTGAATGCTTCCTCTGGGAGTCCTCTGACCAACTTCTGAGAACTAATATTGTTGATGGCTTTGAAGTTCAGGTGACATAATCTCTTGTGCCACAGCCATCCATTCTCAGCTATTGTCTTAGATAGAAAGAAGGAGTTAGGTGTTCCTGTGTTCCAATCTATCATATAGACATCTCTCCTTCTAAATCCTTGTAGCTTCACCTCTCCAGATAGGATATCTATCACCATACATTTCCAAATGGTGAAGACTACTAGATTCTTCTCATCGCAAAACTGGCTTATGCTCAGGAGATTATATTTGAGCCCTTTAACATAGTGAACTTTGGATATCACAATATTTCCACGATGCAGCTCTCCAAAGCCCTTTGTTTGTCCTCTAGAGCTATCTCCAAAGGTTACATCATAACCTCTTTCTTTGGTGTATTTAGACAGCATCTTCTTGTTCCCGGTCATGTGTCTTTAGCATCCAGAATCTACAAACCATTCTTCACCTCCAAAGTTTGAATTTGTGAAGATGTCGTTGTAGTCTTTCCACCTTTTCTGCAATCAGACAAGCAGAGATTTAGGTACTCAAATCTTTGTGGGTCCTCTAGGGTTAGCTGGTTTCCTGGAGAATTGATTTCTCCTTGGATTGTAAAAATTGATATTATTAGTACCCATATAAGGTGTGTAAGGTCTAGGTCTGTATCTCCTGTTGGGATTGTATACCGGATATTCCTCAAAATATTGATAGTGTGGGCCATTTCTAAACCATGGCTGATACCATTTATTAAATCTTTGAGGTCTCCACACTTGTTCATTTTGGAAATTAGGATAACCTTGAGGTTTCCATCCGCCCCTCCATTTTGAAATCTGTTTTAGGAGTTGTTGATAATAGTGGGCATGTTATGCAGAATTTCTTGCTGGGCCATTGCCTAGTCGCTTGTCTAGATGGTGCCTTGTGTACCACGGGCTGACTTAGACTTGTGACTTGGCTGTTGCCTATTTTTAAATATTGGTTTGTATGTAGGCTCAGCAGTCGAGACAATAGTTTCTCCCTTGATAAAAGTGGTTTTAGAACTAGAGGGAGTGTGAGGATCATATCCAAGGCCTGATCTGGAATATAGTGGCCTTTTATTAATACACAGTTCGTCCAGAGTTGAAGACGCCTTCAGGGAGGTTATTTCCTGCGCCTGAGTCTTATTTACCTCAGTCAGCCTAGTAAATTCGCCTTTGACATGAGTAAGTGCAGCTGACTTTTCTTTAAGTAAAACAGTTAGCCGATTTATCTCAGCTGTAGTGTCATCAGCCTGGTTTTGCAAGTTAGCTGCAGTTATCTCAACTGTATTCAGTTCTAGGCTGAGTTTTTCAAAATCATTTTTCAGCTGCCTATTCTCATCTTGCAGCTGAGTCTTCTCTGCTGATACAGATAGGTGTGCAGATTTTAGTGTTTCAAAATCTTTAAATAGCTGATTTGCAGATTCGTGTAGATCCAGAGGGTTTTGAACTATTATTTGAATCAGAGGGTTTTGATGTTACCTCTTCATCAGCTAGGTTTGCCATCAGGCAGTCATACTCTTCATCATCCTCATAAAAGAATCCGCTGCTTAATTCTACATGCTCCTGATCTTCTCCGATGAGGGCCTTCCTTCTGTCTTATTTTCTGCCCACCTCCTTCTTGCTCTCGTCCTTCTTAAGCTCAGGACAGTCGATCTGAATGTGTCCTGTCTTGTGACAATTATAGCACTCCACCTTCCAGCTTCCGGCTTTCTGGTTCCTTCTGGGATTCTCCTTATAATTTTTCTTGTATTTGGAGTAGTTTTTCCGGAAGTTGGTGAACCTCTGCATTATGAATGCCATTTCTTCCTCAAAATCTAATGGATTTGGAGGCTTTACATCAAATAAGCTCTTGGCGGGGGACTTGGCTGCAAAGGCTATTCCCTTCTCTGCAGGCTCGGTTGAGGATGAACTTGGAAGATCGAACTCATAAGCCTTCAGATCAGAGAACAGCTCTTGGATCTTTATCTTATTAAGATCCTTGGATTCTCTCATGGCTACTGCCTTCATGCTCCATTCAGGATTGAGAGATCTTAGAACCTTCAGCGCCATCTCCCTGTTGCCATAAGATTTGCCGAGGGAGTTGATCTCATTAATAATCTCAGTGAACCTTGTGTCCACTTGGTCTATAGATTCACCATTCTTCATTTTGAAGTTGTCAAATTTTTGAATAGCAATTGAAAACTTGTTCTCTTTGATTAGCTCCGTTCCCTCACACATTAAGGCTAATGTGTCCCAGATTTCTTTGGCATTCTTGCAATAATTGATCTTGACCATGGTGGATTTGTCAAGAGTTTGATATAGCACGTCTTTGGCCCTATTGTCAAGGTTGGCCAGCTTTCTTTCTTCGGGAGTCAGCTCTGTCCTCTTCTTTGGGATCTTCTCTGGCTTCCCTGCTGCGATCTCCTCGGGAGTGTTGTCTTTATCGAAGGTGTAAGGATCGTCCTCTATGATGCACCACATGTCATCATGGATCGAAGATAAGTGTGCCTGCATCCTTATCTTCCAAAGATCATACTCGTCAACTGAAAACACAGGTAGTCTAGAGTGCATGTGTTCCATTTTAAAATGAGAGTAAAGATATATCTCTGATATAGATCTGGTTCGTGAAATAAATGAACCAACCTCTCCGATACCACTTGTAGGTCACAAGTCGTCCAGGAATAAGTCTAGAGGGGAGGTGAATAGACTTATTGAAACTATTAAACTCTTTTTTTCAAGGAGTAAGTTTCTTCATATGATAGATATACAAATGACTTAGAATTGTTTGTTCTCAATATGTGCGGAAATCAGCTCATGACGAATACAAAACAACTAATGAAACACTTAACAATGAATGCAGCAGTTAAAGTATGATGCAATAAAACAGTAAAATACGCAGGCAATTATAGTGGTCTCAGAGGTGTGGTAATCCTCTACTAATCCACTTTTCTACAAACCAGTTGGAGATGAATTCACTATAATTGTCCACCAGTGATAAATATTACAGTGATTCAACCAAACTACAACAGCTTCCAACCAGTGGAAATCCGTGCCGTTGTAACACACTTCACTGCCTTGCACCTCTTGATCCTCGATCCTTGGATGCCTTTACAGTCTCGAACTTCAACCAGTGAAGTACCCCGAACTCAGGATTTAAGACATGAGTTTTTGTCTTCTCCAACTAAGAGCTTCTTCGAGTATGAACTTTGATAACCGCTCTTTTCACGATGTTATAGTTTGCTTTAGATTGCTCGAATGCTTTGATCGCTTGAAAGTATGTTCGCACCGTTTGTATGTAGTTGTAGGTATATGCTCAGTTTCAAATCTTCGGATATATATAGGACACGATCTCTGAGCTTTTCCTTCATAGCCGTTGTAAATATTTTCAACAAATCCGTCCGTTGGAGAGGTAGACTTTATTGTTTTCTTTCTGAGCGTTGCAAGGCTGGATTCCCATAATTTAATCCATTTTTCGACCGTTGTGAAGACTTTGCATGTGAGGCGCCGAATCTTTTTGAATATAGTAAGATTAAAGTCTTCAAGGTGGGTCTGGATGAATTTATTTAATTCATATCCTTTGCGGGAATCTCTCCAATTTGTCTCTTCACGTTGCATGTGACTTTCCGTAATATTTGACTTTTCAACGCATGCTGACGTGGACTTGGAGTACTTGGATGATCACAGGTAGGCTGATGTAAGTTAACTTCTCTGCAGTCTGGACCTCTCTGATGTTTACTGTTTGGGACTCGCCTGATCAGATGATCTGTCTGAGGTTACTTGACTGCAGTCTGGTCAAACATCTCTGATCATTTTTGTTGACCAGAACTTCTCTGATATGACTCGGCTGTACCTCTCTGATGAACTTAGATGATCTTATGTACTTATCCGATTTTTAGCCTAACTTATTTTGGCCTATAGAAGATACTCATTTGTTTCTTCTTTACACTTTGCCAAGTTTTACACTTAACATAATTTGGCCTATGGAAGATACTCATTTGGTTCTTCCTTACATTTTTGCCAAGTAAGTATTTGAATTTATATTAATGACATCATCAAAATCTAACAAGTATTCCTAACATTCTCTCTCCTGTATATGTCATACTCAAGTGCCTTTAGTCAGGAAAGAGAGCAACTGTGGAAATATCATTTATGTTACATGACACACGCATGGTTATGGTCTTAATGTCCCAATAGGCAGGGAGTGATCAAAATATTTTCAAATTCTTCTCCTTTCGGGTATATACTTTACCCAATGCTTCAAGTTCACCGACAATGCCAGTAAATCTGAGGTCAAGCTCCTCAAGCGTTTCGGAATATTTCATTTTAAAAGACTCTAACTGCTGAGTTAGTTTATAAATTTAGGTTGAACACTATGAGTTGCACGATGATTCACAACTTTCTTTTTCTTTTCTTTTTGTTGTTCGGGACGAACAAGGCTTAAGTTTGGGGGGGTTTGATAAGTGGTAATTTTACCACATTATTTCTAGGATTTTATACTAGGTTTTTATCTCGTTTCGTGATTAATGTGCTCGTATTTGGCTTATTTATGATTAGTCGAGCCGTATTACGCGTTTGGGTTGGTTTTAGTGTGTTTGCAGGTTTTTAGAGCCAAAAGGACCCAAAACGAGACAAAGGACCGAGAGTCGAGTCAAACGGACGAAGAAACGGATTTTTGCGAAAGACAGACGAACCTATCGGCCAGCCTATCGGCTGATAGACCCGTCCGAAAGGAGTTCCTGCCCTACCGAGTGAAGAGATCGCGAACCAACTATCGGCCAGCCTATCGGCCGATAGGCCAGTCCGATAGGCTGCCCAGCGGACTCTCGTGTTTTGACGGATTTTGACTCTTTTGGATAGATTTTGTTTCCTAGATTAGGGCTAATCGGGAGTTTAACCCCCTTAGGCTATTTAAACCTCCTGGTAGACCTAGTTTTACTATCTTTTATCAATCAACCACCAGCTTTCATCATTCTTTTTCATCCATTATTATCTTTAGCAGATTTTTACATCTTTTTAGCAAGATTAATCCTTTGATCAAGAACTTTTTGGAGGAGAATTATTATTGTTTTTCGGAGAGTGAAGACTCAGAGTTCATCCGTAAGGGTTGTAATCTCTCTTTTCATATTAATAATATGCGTTCTTCATCAATTTCTTGTTTAATTTCAATTATGTCTGGCTAATTCATTGATTGATTCTAGGGTTAGTAATTTTAATTGATGTTCACATGATGTTCCTTTGATTACCTTTTGACCTTTCATCCTAGGCTTGTGTTCAAGTTGTGTTAAATCTCATGTTAGATTAAAGGGCCCTTAATCGATGCATGTTAGCTAATTGATTTTGTCCGGAAGGAGTAATTGATTAGTGGAAATACTGAATGCACAATATGATTTTATCTTAAGACCTAGCGGAGAAAGATAAATCATAGATAAATAAGTTGGTGCTTTTTAAGTGATTTCAATTCTTTGAGCCCTGGCGGGGAAAAGGGTTTAAATTAACTATCTTTCTAGGTTGCCTTGATCGGAATTCTAGATCGGCTGAGTGATTATTTCTAGGATTGAATTAAAATTTGGGGAAAAGGAATCAAATGAATGGATTGTGTGAACTCAATTAGATGATACTACCCTAGGATCAATTACCTTGCGACTTGTGAAATTATCTTGCTAATTTTCTTTATTTGCTTAATTTAGATAATTCATCTTTTATTTAATTTTTATTCTTCAATTTTTAAAGTTAGATAATTAGTAACAAACAAAATTTTCGGATTCCTAAATAGCAGTCAAATTTTGAGTAGACTTACTTCCTTTATTTTCGACACATTAATTCCCTTGGGTTCGACACCTTGGAAATACTCCGAGGTTTTACAAATTTTAAAATTGATCGGATTTGAAAACCTTACTACGCGAATCCTAGCGATCAGTGTGTACGTCGGTGTTACGAGTCATGCGGGTGGTACGACTTCCTGGATGGTCTATGGAGGAGGAGTCATGATTCGACTGATCTCGCTTTTGGTTGAGTGTTTTTATCACTTGGCTTTCGCCGTGTTCAGGCAGAGGAGGCGCAGGGAACCGACAAGTTAGCACGGTTGCTCAGGCGAAGTGGTTCGCAGTGAGTAGTATTCCTGGAGATGTTGTTTTCAGAACCTGATGGATAGTTCGTACCCCGAGTTGTGCACCCTGAGTTTCGGGGATGAAACTCTTTTTAAGGGGCGTAATTTTTTTTTCGTGTTACTGTTGTATTGTACGTATTCATTTGGAATTATACAAGTGCTGTTGTATTGGACTGGTACAATGTAGATTGTATTGGAATATTTCGGAAGCGGAATATTTTTACTTGTTATCGGTATTGTTGTAACCGATTGGATGTTGTTCGGAGAGTGGGGTTTTCGGGTAAGTAAAGCCTGAGTAACGTACGCTAGTACGAGGACTTAGCGCACACTAATGCATAGAGCTTAGCGCATGCTAGATATGAGGGTGCAGCGGTCAGAAGCTTTCAGCATGCATATGCATGTTCAGGTCACGACATTTAGCGCACGCTAATACCGATGGTTAGCGTACGCTAATTGTAGATCGGTCAAGAGGGAATCTTGGCTTTATTGGTTACTTTCGGCGTGTAGGACCCAGGCATCTTTGGAGTAGGTGCAGATTGTCGGGTCAACGGAGATTAGCGCATGCTAATGTTGTAAATTAGCGCACGCTAATGGTGTGTTTTACTGTAGAAAATCAACTTGCCTTTAACGTATGCTAAGACTTAGGTGTTGCATACGTAAGTCATGGTACGTAGCAAGGCGGTAGCCTCTGGACCTCATTCATGCTAACAATTACAGTTAGCGCATGCTAACCGAGTAGCGCACGCTAAATATGTATTTTAGCGCACACTAATTACGGGTCACTATATATATTATTCCAGCCGTGAATTATTATTTATTTCGGCCATTCCTTCACTTCATTCGATAGATAGATTTCCTAGAGAGAGGTTTGAGGTTCCAAACACTTGGGATGATCGTCCCTAACCTCATTGGAGCTTCATAACTTGGATTAGAGTTGGGATCTTGGAGATTGAAGTGGATTCTTGATAGTGTTTGATGTTGTTCTTCGTTTTTCAAGAGGTATGTGATTAATCTGTGTTTATCACGAGATTATGATGTTGTTATTGATGATTACTTCACGTAGTTATTGATTGTTGGAGAATAGAATTATTCTTCATAGTTTTATGAACTTACGATGAAGAATGTGTTATTGATGATTGAGGTTGAGGGTGTTCTTGATGTTTAGAATACTTGGGTGTTATAATCATGTCTAGGAAAGATTATGTTAAGATTGTTAGATGATTAACATAGCCTTTGGGTGATTATTGTTGTTTTTTGTGTTCTTGGGAGATTATACCCATTTTAGTATAGGATTATGGTGAACTATGTAATGATTATCATAATCTTTGAATGTTTGATCTAATCCTGTTGATTAACCCGAATTCTTGTTGTTTTGGTGGTGGATTATTGTTTAGACATCATGTTTGTTGTTTTGATGATGTTCTTGAGGTGATAGTGATGATATTGGTGATGTCATCATTTTGGGTGATTAATATGATGTTGTTCTTAATGATTCTTCTTGAATTGTTTTCACAAGTGTTAAGAACATTTGATCATATTGATCATTGAGGTGTCGTAGGACGTTAGAATTCATAGTTGAGGACTATGATATCGGCTTGTGTGGTTTGATCGATTCGTGATCGAATTGGGTTGTCCTTGGTGTTGTTTTCTATTGATTTTGTGTTATTGAATGAATTGTATTTCATTCAAGGTTGTTCGAGTGTTTGTGATCGTCGGAAGACGCCGTTCGTCGTTTTGTAGAAGGACGTTGATCGTGGAAGGACTTTCTCGCCTTCGGTTTGAGGCAAATTTTATACTTGTCCTAGTCGATGAGATTAATGTTATCATGTATGTGTATGAATGTGTTGTATCATTTCGAGACTTGGTCTCTCTATGATTTTGTTGGTATCAGGGGATTGTTTGATACAATACCCTTTGGCAAATTATGCCAAATGTTGTTGTTGTCCGATAAAAGCCGTTCAGGGCTTTGAGATACTCGTTGTTGATGTTATTATTGATAACTGGGTCGCGGTATCGATATATCGGTTATTGTTGTTGATATTAGATGTCGGTTTAAGACATTGCTATGATCATTGTTATTGATATTGGTATTTTGCTATTGATGCTGTAATTGGCCGAGTGAAGGCATTGACGTGTTCGATTATCATCTCTGTCATTGGTCACCGATTAAAGGCAATCCAGGTATTGAATTGGGATTATCGAGAATGATTCTCATCCATTGTATCATTGTTTATCGATTGACCGTTCCAAGGTAATCGACGTATTAAATTGGGATTATCGAGAATGATTCCCATCAATTGTATCATTGTATATCGATTGACCGTTCTAAGGTAATCGATGTATTGAATTGGGATTATCGAAGATGATTCCCATCCGTTGTATCGTTGTTATCGATTGGCCATTCATAAGGCAATCGAGGTATTGAATTGGGATTATCGAGGATAATTCCCATCTGTTGTATTGTTGTTGTCGATTGACCATTCTAAGGTAATCGATGTATTGAATTGGGACCGTCGAAGACATTTCCCATCCGTTGTATCGTTGTTATTGATTGGTCGTTCTAAGACAATTGTGGTATTGAATTGTGACTGTCGAGGATGGATCCCATCCGTTGATGTCGTTGTGATCGATTGGCCATTCCTAAGTCAGTCGGGGTATTTGAATTGGGACCGCCGAGGATGGTGCCCATCCGTGAGTTATTGTCGTCGTGTTGGCCGACTCAAGGCAGCACACTATTATTCTTGTGAATTCGGTAATCTTGGGATCATTGCCGTTTGTGATTAATTATGTTTTGGAGGCTAGTCTCGGCTAGTGCTCGATGGGTAAGTCTGGAGCTTGAACCTTCACGGTTGGTTTCCTAGCACCTGCGATTCAGCAGGTCACGGTCACTAGGTGATCTCATTATGAGTAAGCTTGGGGCTTGAACCTTCGCGATTGATTTTCCAACACTACAGTTCAGTAGGTCACGGTCATTAGATGACCTCATTGTGATACGGCTTCATGCCGTGGCTTCGGCCCTCATTGTGCTACGGCTTTGTGCCGTAGCTACGGCCCTCATTGTGATACGGCTTCGTGTTGTGGCTTCGGCCCTCATTGTGATACGGCTTCGTGCCGTGGCTTCGGCCCTCATTGTGATACGGCTTCGCGCCGTGGCTTCGGCCCTCATTGTGATACGGCTTCGCACCGTGGCTTCGGCCATCATTGTGATACGGCTTCGTGCCGTGGCTTTGGCCCTCAGATGATACAGCTTCGGGATGTTTGTCTTCGGGACATTGTGATGATTGAAAGCTTCGACTGAGTGGCTTTCAGGCCATTGCGATGTTTTGGTATTTCCGTTGGAGCCTTCGGGCACTGTGATTCTTATCTATTTCAGCTTTGGCTTGGTTTACCTCCGGGTAATGCATTGTTGTGTTCTTTATTGATGATTCTCCATTGGGCTCTTGTATTTTAACCTGTTGAGCAGGTACCGATCGTATGCCGTGGGCATAGTGTTTCACGCATGCTCGATTCTCACCTTGGTTTGTGAGCATCTCGTATTACCATTGTTGTAATATTTTATTCTCCCTTTGGATGCATATCATGTTATACATGTATTTGGTATTCAATATCTGGATGACTGACCCCGTGGGGCGGAACATGTTTGCATGTTTTAGGTGCTTGCGAGGAGAGAGTTGAGACACAGGGGCATGACGATGGCGACGAGGCATTCGAGCGATACTAGTCCGAGTTGTTTTGGTGTTCATGTCGGCCAGACAGTTTGGAGTACTCCAGTTTTGTTCAGTCATTGTCATTTTGTATTATCCGAGCAAGGCTCGTGGATGTTGTTGTATTTTATTTTGGCCATGTAGGCCCACTTTTGTCGTTGAAATTCCATATCGGAATATTACGTGGATATCATAGTAGGGGTTGTGATTCTTCTTTTTGGTTAGTTTGTTGTATTTTGGTCGTGTTCGCCTGATGGATCTCCTGGTGTGGGGTCCACGGCACTGTAATCACCCAATGGATTTGGGGGTGTTACACTCGGCATGAGACCTTTCGATGTTATCTTAATCCCTAAAATTACATTTGCGAGTCCCATATCTTTCATGTCGAATCTCGACCTCAGCATGTCCTTGGTAGATTTGATTATTCGTTCATTATTACCAGTAATGAGGAAGTCATCTACATATAGACACAAAATGACATAGCCATTTTCTGTGTCTTTCACATATAAACACTTATCATATTCATTAATTTTGAAGCCACCGCTTAACATAACATGATCAAATTTTTCATGCCACTGTTTTGGTGCCTGCTTTAATCCGTACAATGATTTTACCAGCTTGCAGACTTTCCTTTCTTGTCCAGGAGCAGAGAACCCCTCGGGTTGTTCCATATAGATTTCCTCTTCTAAGTCTCCATTAAGAAAGGCAGTCTTAACATCCATTTGATGAACTTCTAAACCTCGTAATGCGTCGATAGCAAGTATCATCCTCATGGAAGTTATTCTCGTCACAGGAGAGTAAGTATCAAAATAGTCTAGGCCTTCACGTTGGTTATAGCCCTTCGCTACGAGCCTAGCCTTATATTTATCAAGTGCTCCATCTTTCAATTTCTTCTTGAAAATCAACTTATTTCCTAATGGTTTACCCTTTGGAGGTAATTCCACTAGTTGCCAAGTATGATTCTGTAATATAGAATCAATCTCTTCTTTGATAGCCTCCTTCATAGAGGTCCATACGTCGAGCTTACAGCTTCTTTGTAAGTCTGAGGTACCTTTTCGAGCAAGTAGGTGAAGAAATCTGGTCCATAAGATTTCCCCGTCTTTTGTCATTTGCTACTTCTAGGTTCGTCCTCATTATCTATTCTTTGGTCTTCATTATCTTCATCTGTTAGTTCAGAAATCTGGTCGAACGAGATAAGGTGTTCACTTGCAGTCTTACAAGGAAAGATATTCTCAAAGAATGACGCATTCCTTGATTCCATAATTATATTCTTATGAATCTCAGGCACTTTGAATGCATGCACAAGAAATCGATAAGCATTGCCGTTGTGTGCATATCCAATGAAAATGCAGTCAACCGTTTTTGGGCCTATTTTGACTTTCTTAGGTGTAGGTATCAGCACCTTTGCTAGACACCCCCACACTTTCATGTAATTGTAGGAAGGCTTGACTCCCTTCCACAATTCATAAGGAGTTTTGCCCTCGTTCTTACGGCATATCTTGTTTAAGAGATAATTCGCCGTTAAGATGGCTTCTCCCCACTTATTTGCGGCAGACCTGAATTTAATAATATTGCATCCATCATCTCTTTCAGGGTGCGATTCTTACGTTCCGCCACGACATTTGACTGTGGTGCATATGGGGCAGTGACTTCATGAAAAATCCCATGTTGCGAACAATATTCGCCGAAAGGTTCCACGTATTCACCTCCACAATCACTCCTTAAAACTTTTATTTGCATTCAATTGATTCTCAACTTCCGTTTTATAAAAAATTAACTTCTATATAGCTCCGTCTTTGCTTTTAAGCAAATATACATAGCAATATTTAGTACAATCATCCACGAAAGTAATAAAATATTTGTTTCCACCTCTAGTTTGAACAAACTTCAAATCACATAGGTCGCTATGTATTAATTCCAAAGGTTTGGTGTTTCTTTACACTTGTCGGAATGGAGATCGAGTTAATTTTGCCTCTACACAAGTTTCACACTTGTGGTTTAAATGAATTTTAAACTTTGGTATGTGATCTAATGCAATTAGTCTACGCATTGCATTAAAATTAACGTGTCCTAATCTAGCATGCCATAAATTGGGAGACTCAAGCAAGTAAGCATAAGAATTCTTCATTTCATTATTTTTGACAGTCATAACATTGAGCTTAACCAGCCCATCACACTCATAGCCCTTGCCTATAAACACATTGCTTTTTGACAAAATAACTTTATCAGACTAAAAAACTAAACTAAATCCATGCTTCATCAACAAGGAACCAGAAATCAGGTTCCTACGAATATCAGCCACATATAACACACGTTTAAGAGTCACTTCCTTTCCAGACGTCATCTTCAAGATCACCGTGCCTTCGCCCAAGATAGTTGAGGTTGCAGAATTTCCCATATACAGTATTTCACTAGCATCAGTTTCTACCAAGGAGGTGAACATTGACTTGTTGGTACATTTTGCTCCAGTGTCAATCCACCACTCATTGGTATTTGAGTCAACTAAGTTCACTTCGGAGATCATAGCACATAAGTCAAGATTTTCCACTTGTTTGGTAATCAGATGTGCTGCATTACCATCTTTTTTCTTTAGTTTCTTTGGCAGCCTATAGTCAGCCGCCCTATGTCCCATCTTTTAACAGTTGTAGCATTTACCAAGGAATTTCTCTTTCTTTTTACCAATTCCTCCTTTAGGTCCCAACTTGGTTCCCTTTCCATTGTGTCTGTACAGTTTCCACAACATTGGCCTTTGCCACAACAGCATTTACCTTCTTATCCGATCCTCTGTTGTCTTATTCTATGTGAAGTCTAACGATCAGATCTTCCATGCTCATGTCCTTGCGCTTGTTCTTGAGATAATTCTTGAACTCTTTCCAAGTGGAGTGCAGTTTTTCAATCACAGCAGCCACTTGGAAGGATTCGCTAATGATCATTCCTTCAGCATGAATTTCATGAATGATCACTTGTAGCTCTTGTACATGACTGACTACAGTCGTGGAATCCACCATCTCGTAGTCAAGAAACCGTCCAACAATCCACTTTTTGGCACCGGCATCCTCGATCTTGTACTTATGATCTAGTGAGTCCCATAATGCCTTGGCTGATTTAGCACTGTTGTACACGTTGTACAGTGAATCGGTAAGCCCATTCATCACATAGTCCTGACACAGATAGTCAGAAATTTTCCAAGCGTCAATGGCCATCAAAGTCCTTTGGTCACTATCTTCATCATATTTTGGCGCATCCTCCTTGAGGAATTGAGACAAGCCTAGAGTGGTCAAATAGAACATCATCTTCTGCTGCCATATCTTGAAATTCTACCTGTTGAATTTCTCTGGGTTGCCTGCATGGTTGATCGGAACCAAAACCGAATTACTTATCGGAATTGAAGCAGAGTGGTTGGCAGAACCCGATCCAGTTATCAGAGGCGCACCTCCAGTCACGGAATCCGATCTATTTTTCTGAGGCGCACCTCCAGAAACGTCCGTGGACAGAGTTGGATTTTGAGAATCCATTATCTTAACCTTTGAAAATATATCTGTTTTAATCAAGTAAACAAAAAAAGAATTTGCTTTAAGATTGTTGAATAATATTTGAAAACGAGTACTTGAGAAAAAACAGTACAGTATATCGATGATATAATTTATTTAAGCCCTTCAAAAAATAGTTAGAAAAACGAAATATTTGCTAATCACAAAAATGAATGGAAGTCGCTGTTGAGTCCAGAATATTTGTATCCTTAAAGCAAATTCGCCCTCACCACGGTATGTGACGTCTGCTGTAACACCCCAAACTAGGCGGATATTACAGTTCCGTGGACCCCCAACTGGGACCCACCAGACGAATGAAAATTAATGAATTAAATAATATAATTGTAGTACCGAACCACATTATATAACCAAATACTCCCATGAGGAGCTTAAGTACAATACACCAGGACAATACAGAATACTAGTATATTTTATATAAAGATAAAATACACCACCCTGAATAAATAAACATCCCAAATGGAATTTGCAGCGGAAATACAAATGAAGAAAAACAAGAATGACTGAAAGGACTGGGGCCCCCTACTAGTATCACTGGGACTCCTCGCCGTCAATGTGCTCTTCCCGTGCTTTTGCCTTGCCATGACCTGAAAACAATATCCCCCAGCGGGGTCAGTTACACAGAACAACAATCCTCAAGGGTTGAAAATACGCAATCATGATATATCTCAATTATGGAATATCCTTTAGTTATGAATTTAAGCTGAAGAGGGGCATCGTAGTACGCCCGTAATGGTATGTGCATGTGCACAAGACGAGTGACCGGACACACCCGTCTTTGTACCTAATTAGTCTCACGGAGGTACGTTACCGTGTGCACAGTCCATTGTGTCGGTGAACCCGAACACATGACCATCATGTGCCCGACTAAAAATCCCACACATCACCACTAGGCCACGCAATAAGAACCCAGAAGGTCATATGAACGAGAATGACCATAATGAATATCAATGAATAACAATCCGACAAAGTCAAGAATGACTCACCGAGATGAAAATAATAGTGAAGTGAATGATAGCTCAATGAAATGATTGGAACCGTCGTTCCTCGTGAATGAAGTGATTATTAGACAATTACAAGTCTCAATACGGTTAATACATTATGAATGAGTTATGATTATGAATGAACAACAACAAAAGGAATGAATGTCCTTTTAACCGAGTAAGAATTAACTTACGCAACACCGGTGAAAAATGTCCTTCCACGAACAAACGTCCTAAATGAGATGTCGGTCGCTCGAACAACCTTGAATAACATAATTACCAACAATCCGTTCAACATACGAATCAAACACGATTATAACTAACTCAAAACGTCGATACGACTAAACCAAGTTCATTAGGGCATTATATCAAACACGTTGTGACCAATCTTCGATTATTTACAACCAAACCTTAACTATACCAATATCAAATCCCCAAGAAGTGTTCAAAACCAACAAAACATCTTCAATACAATCAATAATCCAATATGAATGTCCAAATTCGTGATTACAACAACAACTAATCGAAAACCCCCAAATCCAACTCAATATTCAGAGTGTTCTTGAACAACCCTTCAATAATCCAATGAATATTCATACACACTCATAATCATATGTACATCTCTTCATACAACATGATTATAACGTCCAAAACATCATATCTCAACACAAAATCGAAATCCAAGATGTTTGAAGAATATTACCTTTGAAGATCCAAACACTTTGATCCGAAGAATACGTGTTAGATCGACTATCCAAGCTTCCCAAACGAATGAAGATGATGAAAACCGAACACCCAAGTGATTGATGATGAAAAATCTCTCCCTAAAGCTCTCTGTCTCTCTGATACAAGGTGAAGAAATGAGAAAATGAGCTCAAAGTCCCGTCCAAGTCCTATATAAATTGCCGAATGTTACGGCCGTAACTCGGCCTACTTACGGCCGTAACATCCCAAGTCAACGGCCTTACGGCCGTAACCAACCATCTCGTACGTCCGTAACTCGGCTTCGCCCAGAATCTGCCTACAGTCATACGGCCGTACCCGCATCTGTTTTACGGGCATAACTCGACCGATACGGCCGTACCCGGCCAAACTTACGGGCGTATGAAGCCTTCGTCAAAACTGCCTGGGCACCCTGCCTGCATCGTACGGCCGTAACCAGCCAAGCCTTACGGCCGTACCAGCCTCATCTTACGGCCATATGCCGCAACCCTTATGGCCGTAAGTCCCATTCGTCCGAACTGGCCTGAAATCAACGAATGCCTGTTACGGTCGTATCCGACAATCCTTACGGCCGTATCCGACAATCCTTACGGCCGTAACTCACCTTCGTCTAAAACCACCTTGAGCCAATGAATGCAGGTTACGGCCGTAATGCCTGAATAGTTACGGCCGTAACTCGCTGCTGGAAGTGACAAAAATCTGACAACTCCGTCTACTCATTACCAACGGTGAATGATCCGACGTACAATACTTGTATGATTGTAAATAAGTCCAATAACACGTTATAGATGATACTTCCAACACAAGACTATATTCACGATGATTATGATAATACTCTCGTCTCGACTCTCAATCGGAGATGAATGACAATCAGTAACTGATACACGGTTACAAAATGCCAACGATGAAAATAAATGAATGAATCGTGAATGATGAGTGATTATTAATGAGTGAGAAATTACTGAGTGACCATTACTGATTAATATTTACTGAATGATAATGAATGAATTACAATCGGGTATTACATACCCCCCCTTAAAAAGAGTTTCGCCCTCGAAACTTAGGGTCAAACAACTCGGGATAACTCTCCCGCATACTATCCTCGGTTTCCCAAGTAGCCTCTTCGACTCCGTGTCTAGACCACTAAATCTTGACCAAAGGAATCGTCTTGTTCCTCAACTGTTTGAATCACCGCTCTAAAACTCGTATAGGACGCTCCTCATACGAATAATCATCCGCGATCTCGATTTCATCAAATTGAAGTATGTGACTCGGGTTGGCAACATACTTCCGCAACTGAGAGACGTGAAACACATTATGAATTCGGCTCAACGCTGGAGGTAAAGCCAATCGATAAGCCAGACTGCTTACTCGATCCAAAATCTCGAACGGTCCGATGAATCTCGGACTCAACTTCCCCCGTTTTCCGAATCGGAAAATACCTCGACTCGGGGACACCTTGACCAACACGTGGTCACCTGTCTCGAACTCTAGTGGTCGATGACGATTATCTGCATATGATTTCTGTCGACTCTGAGTGGTCAACAAACGACTCCTGATCAAAGCTACCGTCTCATGGGCGGCTATAAACATATCGGGCTCGGTGCCGATTGATTCTGATAAGTGATCCCAACACAAAGGAGATCGACAATGACGACCGTACAAGGCCTCGTAAGGTGCCATATTAGTCGAAGCATGCCAACTATTATTGTACGTGAACTCAATCAACGGTAGTGGGGCTTCCCAATCATCTTTCCAATTGAGAACACATGACCTCAACATGTTCTCCAAAGTCTGAATAGTCCTCTCTGATTGTCCGTCGGACTGAGGATGAAAAGCTGTGCTGAGATTAAGCAGAGTTCCCATAGCACGATGAACTGATTTCCAAAAATGAGACACGAACCGTCCATCACGATTGGAAACGATACTTTTAGGAGTACCGTGCAGTCTCACTATATCTTTGATGAACAACTGGGCAAGTCTCTCGGGACCCCACGTATCCTTAATCTCAAGGAAATGAGCTGATTTAGTTAAACAGTCCACAACTACCCATATTGTATTCATGCCACGACGACTCGTCGGCAAACTCGTGATGAAATCCATAGAAATATCTTCCCACTTCCACTCTGGAATAGGGAGCGGTTTCAGCATACCTGCCGGTCGCTGATGTTCTATCTTGACTTGCTGATAGGTCAAACATCTCGAAACAAATTCCGCGATTTCTCGCTTCATATTACTCCACCAGTAATTTTGTTTCAAGTCTTTGTACATCTTGCTAGACCCCGGATGAATGGAGTAAGGGGTAGCATGAGCTTCTCTCAAAATCGAGTTTTTCAACTCGTCATTCGCCAGTATGCATAACCGATTCTTGAATCGCAATAGTCCATCCTCGTGGACCACAAATCCAGGGGCTTTCCCCTGAGCCACATCCTCATGGATGCGCAACAATGATGGGTCTGAACCTTGATTCGCTCTGATTGCCTCCTCAAGTGGCGATGAAATCTCTAACATGCAAAGTTGCCCTTGCACTCGCTGAAGCTAGACCTCAATCTCGGGTCTAAGAAATTCCTGCTGAAGCTCCTTAATAATCACATCCCGAATATAACAGAACTCGACATCAACATTCTAATACCATCACCAATATACACATGTTTCCAAATGCCAAACGATACAACATGGAAATTACAAATCAAATTCTCAACAGAGTACGTCTAAAATAGCTTACATAATTAATAAAATACATGGATATTACATCCTTACCCCCTAAAAAGAAGTTTCATCCCGAAACTTAAGATTCGAACAGTCCAGGGTATTGAGCACGCATACTATCTTCAGTTTCCTACGTGGCTTCCTCAATTCCATGTTTAGACCATTTAACCTTCTTTATTAACAGGATCACCTTCCATCGCAACTGTTTCACTCGTCGCTCCAATATGGCTACCAGTTGCTCTTCATACGTAACATCATGATTTACCTCAATCTCTTCATAATCAATAATGTGGTTAGGATCGGAAACATACTTACGTAATTGTGAAACATGGAACACATTATGAACCTGACAAAGCACTAGAGGTAACGCTAGTCAATAAGCCACATTACCTACTTTGTCTAGGATCTCGAAAGGACCAATATAACGAGGACTAAGCTTTCCATTCTTACCAAACTGAAGGACTCTACGAGTCAGCGATACCTTCAACAACACATGATCTCCTGCCTGCAAATCTAATGGTCGACGTTGACCATCGGCATATGACTTCAATCGACTCTGGGCGGTCAATAATTTCTGTCGGATAACAGTAATCTTTTCCCTTGTTGAATTAAAAATATGGCTCTACTACAAGTAATTCATACGGTTCATCCCAACAGAGTGGCAATCGACATCGTCTTCCATATAATGCTTCAAATGGAGCCATACCAATCGAACTATGCCAACTGTTATTATACGCGAACTCAATTAATGGTAAATGAATTTCCCAATCATATTTACAATCCAACGCACAAGCTCTCAACATGTCTTCCACAGTCTGGATAGTTCTCTCCGATTGTCCATCCGTCTGAGGATGATATGCGGTCCTAAAACTCAATTCAGTATCGAGTGCTCGATGTACCGCTTGCCAGAAATGTGATTCAAAGCGTCCATCGCGATCCGAAATAATACTGTTTGGGATACCATGGAGTCTCAAGATTTCTGCAATGAACAAACGGGCCAATCTATCTAGTCCCCAAGTATCTTTAAAGCCCAGAAAATATGCTTATTTGGTTAGTCGATCAACAATTACCCAAATCATATTCATCCCAGTTCGTGTTCTTGGCATTCCCACAATAAAATCCATCGCGATATCTTCCCACTTCCATTCCATAATCGGTAACAGTTGCAATTTTCCGGCAGGTCTTTTATGTTCAGCTTTAACTTGTTGACAAGTTAAACATTTGGACATACTCCGTTACATCCCTTTTCAAATTCGGCCACCAAATTTTTTTCCTCAAATCCTTATACATCTTACTCATACCCGGATGAATCGAGTACAGAGTAGAATGTGCCTCATTTAAAATCACTTGCTTAAGATCATCCCGATTAGGTACACAAGTTCTACCTCGAAATCGAAGAACTCCGTCTTCATCGATTAGGAATCCATGAGCCTTTCCTTTAACAACATCTTCCCTAAGCTGTATAAACAAAGGATCATGTAACTGTTTGGACTTAATATCTTCAATCACGGAGGATGTGATCTCAAGGAAACGTAATTGTCCTTGAGTTACTTGAGGCCAAACTTCAATCCCCAAATCAATTAACTCTCGTCTGAGCTTCGGTTGAATGGTAAGTAATTCCAATCTATGCAACACGATTGACTTGCGGCTCAAAGCATCGGCAACGACATTCTCTTTACCTGGATGGTAAAGAATGTCAAGATCACAATCTTTAATCAGTTCCAACCATCGCTGCTGATTCATATTAAACTCTTTCTGAGTAAAAATATATTTCAGATTCTTATGATCCATATACACCCGACAAGAAGAACCATATAAATAATGTCTCCAGATCTTCAACGCAAACACCACAGCGGTAACTCAAGGTCATGGGTAGGATAATTTATCTCATATGACTTAAACTGTCGAGACGCATATGCAATTACCTTCTCGTTTTGCATCAATACACATCCAAATACTTGTTTAAAAGCATTACTATAAATAACAAAACCCTCTGTTCCCTGTGGTAAGGCTAGAATTGGTGATGTAGTCAACCGCTTCTTCAACTCATCAAAACTCTCCCGACACTCGTCACTCCACTCAAACTTCTGAGTTTTCTGTAACAGCTAAGTGAGTGGTCGATCAATTTTTGAGAATCCTTCTACAAATCAGCGATAATAATCGACTAATCCCAAAAAACTCCGAACCTCCTTGACATTCCGCAGGGGTTCCCAAGCTAAAACCGCTTCAATCTTTTGAGGATCTACCCGAACACCCTCGGCCGATATAATATGACCAAGAAAAGCAACTTCTTTCAACCAAAACTAATATTTAGAAAACTTAGCATAGAGTTTATTAGTCCTCGGAATATTCAGCACTATTCTCAAGTGTTCAGCATGCTCCGATTTGCTCTTGGAATACATTAAGATATCATCAATAAACACCACCACAAATTTATCGAGATATTCGATAAAGGTCTTGTTCATAAGCTGCATAAACACCGCCGGAGCATTAGTTAAACCAAATGGCATAACCACGAATTCATAATGCCCATATCTCGTTCGAAATGCTGTCTTCGAAATATCCGTATCCCGAATTTGCAATTGATAATATCCCGATCTCAAGTCAATCTTTGACAAAACCGTAGCTCCTTGCAATTGATCAAATAGATCATCAATTCTTGGCAATGGATACTTGTTCTTGATAGTGAGTTTATTCAACTCACGATAATCAATACATAACCGTAAAGATCCGTCTTTCTTCTGAACGAAAACACCGGCGCTCCCCAAGGGGAAGCACTTGATCGAATATAACCCTTGTCCAACAATTCACTTAGTTGATTTTTCAACTCTTGCATTTCCGATGGGGACATTCGGTACGGTGCCTTAGATACTGGTGCTTCACTAGGCTCTAGTTCGATAGTAAACTCCACATCACGATGTGGCGGCAATCTGCGAAAATCATTTGGAAATATGTCTGGAAATTTATTCACCACTGGAATAGAAGATAACTGAACTCCGCCAGTTTCTGTCTTCATTGTGTAACACCAATAATCGGTACAACCTTGACTCAACAACTTCGTCACCTCCATGGCTCAGATAATCTTCCCAGAAGTACCAGGTTTCTGCCCTTCAAAAACATGTTCGGTACCTTCCGACGCAACTATCGAAATTATTTTCCGACGATAATCTACCACTGCCCCATGAAAATCTAACCAATTGTCACCTAGAATCAAGTCTTCTCCCTTCATGTCAATTACAATCAAATCGGATGGCCAATGTATACCGCCGATGGTTACAGGACAATTGACAATCTCTCGATCCCCAACTATCCTTTCCCCACTCGGCAGTCCAAAAATAAAAGGTTCACACGTAGAGAGGCTATCAAGACCCAAACGACTCACACAAGACAATGATATAAAGGAATGAGTAGCTCCAGAATCAAACAATACATCTATCGGGTGCATACAAATATAAAGAATACCTTGTATCCCCTACGTCATCAGTCCATCTCATTTCGTATAATCGTGGTGGAGCTGATCCAGTGCTGGGAGTATCTTTATGCTCTGTCTTTCTTTTGCCGCTGCCACGTCCGACACTCGAAGTTGGTTGACCTGCAACGGTAACCGTTAGAGCAGGAGTCTGATTAGCAAAGGCCCTACTCGCCGTCTCACAAAAAGAGGCCTGGTGTCCTTGTTTCCCACACTTGAAGCAGTCAACGGGACGTAACGAACAACGAGAAATGATATGAACTGTCACTCCACAATTAAAACAAACCTTCGACGACAAAGTAGTAGAGGGTGCACGACTAGAATCCCGCACTCCTCCACTAAGATGAGGAGAACCAATAGAAGATTGCACGGAAGACTGAGGCTTATGCGATCCGCTGCCTCGGAAACTACCAGAAAATTTCGGTTTCATTGAGCTCAAAACTGTCGGAACCAGAACTGTCACCATCTCATAAGTGAGCGCTCTATCTTGGTATTCTATCAAAGTAGTACACCCAAGACCCGCCATATACTTTCGGACCTCAGGTTTCATTCTCACATCAAAATGAAGTATCTTATATACTTCATCCTTGACTCGATATTGGACATACACTAACTGCTTGTTATATGTCTTGATTGCCTCAGAGATAGGAACATCTTGGGGTTGAGCTCTGTAGAACTCACTGACTCTAGCTAGTCATACCGGCGCTGGACAATACTGGGTCTATTTTAAATCTTTAAATTCCTCCCAAGTGACATCACGATCCTTGGGCTTAACAGCTCGCCACCAATCAGAAGCGTCATCAACAGTCAGGTACTGAGCTATCGAAACCTTCTTGGCCTCAGGGCAGCCAATACCATCGAATATCTTTTCTAGCTCAACCAACCAATGATCCCAATTGTTTACATCGCCGGAACCATCAGATCTAGGAGGATTCATTTTCATGACTTCTTGAATCCATCGATCCTCAACAGTCTTGCAAGTACTAATGCTCCGCACCTCCCGAGGGAATTGAATCTGATCTCGCCACATAATGATATGCCAAATTTGAAATGGACATCTCTGATTCAGATATCGCTTCTCTACCATGGCCTCAGCCGCATTGATGGACAGCTTTACCTCTCGGCATACTGAAGAATAAGAAATGGTTCAATAAGGAAACGATTACAAAAATAGATTATACAATGATAAACACAATAAAATATCCGTGTATTTTATTAATTATGTAAGCTATTTTGGACGTATTCTGTTGAGAATTTGATTTGTAATTTGCATGTTGTACGTTTGGCATTTTGAAACGTGTGTATATTGGTGATGATATTGGAATGTTGATGATGAGTTCTGTTATATTCGGGTTGTGATTGTTCTGACCGGACTTCGTGGTTTTAATGCTGGGAAGTAGCAGTAAGCGCATGCTAGACTATATTACTAGCGCACGCTAACCATGTATTCGTAGCGCATGCTACTATTGTTTGTTGCGCATGTTAGGTCGACTGGGCAGTAGGCTTTATGGATTCTGGAATGGTTTATTAGCGCATGCTAACAGTAGGCTAGCATACGCTATTGAGGTGGATTAGTGCATGTTAGATGCATTGGTAATGCAAGCTATTTAGGCCTAGCAGTAAGGACAGAATGTTTCTGGAGTCTGGACACAAGCAGTTAGTGCACGCTATTATTGGAGCTAGCGCGCGCTAGTGCCGGTATATAATGCACGCTAACATATGTGTAGTGCACTCTAGCGAAGTCAGAGAGGAGTTTCTGGACTCCCGACATAGTGTTAGTGTGTGTTATACTTAAGCTGTAGCACACGCTAATAACGGCCATCATAAATAGGCCTACATGTTCTAGAATTCGTCATTTTCTCCATTCTCCTCTTCTTCTCTAGTGGTTGGGTGATCTTGAGCATAGGATAGTTCGGATTGGTCGGATTTCATCATCCAACTATGTTTTTGGGATCTGCTAGGCCGCGTTTCCTGCGGATCACTCGGTGGGGTTGTACAACCAGAGAGGGCCTGACGAGGACTCCTTGGGGTATGTATCTCACGTGAGGTACAGGGCCAGTACAGCTCGGGAGGTTGTTTTGTGATGATGATTGTGATATTGTATTCCGGAATATATGTGATGGCACTGTGATTTCTGTTGTTTATTCACTTGTAGTACATATTCTGGAATCGTTGTACTTGCACCGGCTTCTTGCTGACCCCTTAGGGGGTCAATATACTTGTTGTGTATTCAGGTACAGGTCCAGTAGACGAGCCAGCACAGGGCGGGCATGAGCTTGGTGGACAGCATTGATATCATGAGTTATGCTGAGTCTGTGGTCATCTTGTCGTGGTCTTAGTCGTATTTTGGTTTTGTACTCGCGCGGGTACTGTCATGTATTTTATATTATGTTGTCGTTGGTTGTTGTTGATGTTGTGGATCAGTTGTGATGGTTGTATCAGTTATGATCCTACGGGATAATGTATTGAGTTGTTTCGTAATGTATGTCATATTGAAGTTGATTCTGGTTTTAAGTGTGTGAATGTCTCGGTTTTGTTGTTTGTTAATGTATTTTTATGTCGGTCGAAGCTTGGTAGGTTCTCAAAAAAGAATCTATGGCGCTGTAATATCTCCGTAAATCACGGGGGTGTTACATTGTTGTTATCATGCATGCGTGCATTGTTCTCGTATGTCCACCTCGTGTTGATCTGACGGGATCATCTTGGGATCTATACTAGCATGTGCTGGATCATTGGATGGGTTTTTCCACCTCATGTTGGTCCGACGGGATCATCTTAGGATATATGCAGTGAACGCTGGATCATCAGATTACCCATGTGTTGTTGTGCATATGTATATTGTTGGTTATCCACCTCGTGTTGATCTAACAGGATCATCTTGGGATCTATGCTGTGCGCGCTGGATCGTTGGATTACCATAAGTATATGTTGTTGTTATTGTTGTGAGCGTAGTGATGTTGTCATGTGAGTACGCATTTGTAAGTCTTTTGTAGGACCATGTCCGTATGTTGTATTGATCTGATTTCGGATTAGACTGACATGATTCGTCGTGGCATTGCGGATCTTGAGGTATGTTCCGTATTCCCTTCTTGGTACTTGTCTTTTGATGGACAGTCGATTTTCATGTTGAGATTTGATGATATTATCCGATGGATTGAGTTGGACAGAGTTGGTATATTTCGTATCAGTGAGTTATGATGAAGTTTTGAGAATCTTGGGTATTGTCTGGGATACAGTACAAATGTTTGTATACGATTCAGTGTGTTTTTGAGAATACGATGGTGAGGATTACTTTGATGAGGATTATCACGAATTGGTAAAGTTATGGTGGTAAGATTACATTGGTAGTATTCTTACTTAGTATTTTCATTGGTATGCAATTATTGATGTGATTGGATCGTTATCATTATTGAGTATCATGGCTGACCCTGTTGTGGGCTTTATTTTTAGGTACTCGGAGATTGAGCTTGTAGCAGTCGTGAAGACATGAGCTTCCCGGAGGATACTAGCTATGACATGTGTTTACGAATTAAATACTTTGACTAGTTGTCATTTTTCCACTGCAAAAATATTTTTAGTTATTTGTTATATCTGCTACGAGTGTGTTTTAAAATGGGTTGATATTATTTTGCGAATTTGGGTTTATTTTGGAAAATCGTTTTCTAAACTATTTTGTCGATGCGTGCAATCAGTGGCTTAACGTATACTTTTGAAACTGTTTAGTTTTGGCGTTCTGGCCTTGTACTTTCAATGAGATTTTACGACGGTATTGATAAATGGATTTTATAAAGTCTGGGAATATTTTAAAAGATATTTCCGTCATCGCCATTTAGGCATATTTGAAATGTTTGTAAAAAATGTCTAGAGCCTTGTGGGTTCCTTTTCGGGGTCTACGTCGCTATAATATTCCCGGATGGCTCTGGGGGTGTTACAATGATGTCGCATGCTCAGGAAATATACTGCTCTTTGTTAGCTTGATATTCAGATTGTTAGAGCTAATTGTCAGACGTATTGTGCGAGATAATCACTTGTGTTGTTGTGTATGATGTCCTCTTGCTTGGGAATATTTATAACCTTAGTGTTGTGATTCGCTGATTAAAATCGAGTTACGCAGCGGAGAATAAACCGGTCAAACCGGATAAAAACCAAACCCCAAAACGGATCGATCAAGCATCATCTAAACGAATATAAATAGACGAAGATAAAATTAAGAGATCATACCCTTGTAGACATTTGATAATATCTTCTTGATTTTAAGCACGAATACGAATCCAATCGAACGAGCTTTTAGAAATTCCCGAGCATCGGGAGCACCGTGCCTCTACGTATCACGCGTCGGAAAGATGACCGGAAAAAATTGCAACCACCACCACGATACCTCCAAGCTCGACGGATAATGAGTGGTAGTGATAGGATAAAATTATCTTTTAATTTTAACTCTCAAAGAATTAAATTTGAAGAATAAATTATATCTCAAAGAAAATTAAATGGATAGAAACTCTTTCTTTCTTCCCTTTTTCTTTTCTCTCTCTTTTGTGTCGTGAGGTTTTCTGCACTTCAAGCATCTCACTCCAAAAATGAATGCCTTAACTTGATGATGATGATGGAGTTAGGGTAAAAATAATACACTCTTCTCATTATTAAGTCATACATACCATTTAATAATACATATAAAGGCATACATAACATTTAATAATACATCTAATGTATTATTAAGTCCCCACACTTAATTACATAATAATTCACCATGTGAATGATAATGGGGGCAGCTACGATGAAGACTTTATAGAGTTGGTTCGTTTTGATCTGTGAAACGGACCTTCATGTATCTAATCCGATAGATAAACCTTGGCTCGTCTACCGGACCTGTACCTGAATACACAAGTATATTCACCCCCGAAGGGGTCACCATAAAGCCGATGCAAGTACAATGATTTCAGAATACGTACTACAAGTGAATAAACAACAGAAATCATAGTGCCATCACATATATTCCGGAATACAATATCACAATCATCATCACAAAACAACCTCCCGAGCTGTACTGGCCCTGTACCTCACACGAGATACACATCCCAGGGAGTCCTCGTCAGGCCCTCTCTAGTTGTACAACTCCACCGGGTGATCCGTAGGAAACGCGGCCTAGCAGATCCCAGGGGACCCTCACTAGTTTTAACTCGGTTCACACACACTCAAAAAACCACATGACACAAACCATTTTTTCCGAAATCATCACTTTTCACAAAAGCACATTTTCACATATTTACACGAAGTATATTAAACGTAATCAAAGTACTTGCCTCGATTGGAACGACACAAGAAACAACGAATGGAAGGACGTACGGTCTGAACTTTCCTCAACAATTCAATCCTACCACAACATAATACTATATTAAATACAATACTACGGAAGTTGAGAAGAAATGCCCTAAGTTCTACCCTTAGGGACAAACGATCGAACATTACGGAGGTAACAAGGGTCATACTCAAGAACGGATGAAAACTCGGAATTTAATCCATAAACTTTGAGGAAAAATAAAGGATTATGATTACAACATCATTATCTACCACAAATCAGAGCTAAAAACGAGTTTAAAAGATGAAAACCCGACAAATCCCTAAATTCCCGAAAACTAGGGTTAAGATGAACTTACCTTGATTCAGACGATAAATGTTGATGAGATGTTGTTAGCTTGATACTAGGAACTGAAAAATGTAGTTGGATGATGAAATACAACCAAAATCCGAACTATCCTATGCTCAAGATCACCAAACCGCTGGAGAAGAAGAGGGGAATGGAGAAAATGACAAATTCTAGAACATGCAGGCCTATTTATGCTGGAGCTATTAATGTGCGCTACGGCCTAAGTATAGCGCGCTCTAACGCTATGTCGGCACTACAGAACCTTATGTATGACTTTGCTAGCGTGTGATACACATATGTTTGCGTGCGCTATATACTGGCACTAGCGCACGCTAGCTCCAATAATAGCGTGCTCTAACTGCTTGTGTCTAGACTCCAAAAACATTCTGTCCTTACTGTCAGGCCTAAATAGCGTGCGTTACCAACACATCTAACATGCGCTAATCCACCTCAATAGCGTACGCTAGTCTTCTATTAGCGTGCGCTAATGACCCATTCGAGAATCCAGAAAGCCTACTGCCCAGTCAGCCTAACGTGCGCTACGAACAATAGTAGCCTGCGTTATGGATACATGGTTAGCGTGGGCTAGTGATACAGTCTAGAGTGCGCTAACTGCTACTTCCCAGCATTAAAACCACGAAGTACGGTCAGAACAATCACAACCCGAATATAACAAAACTCAACAGCAACATTCCAATACCGTCACCAATATACACACGTTTCCAAATGCCAAACGATACAACATGGAAATTACAAATCAAATTCGCAACATAGTACGTCCAAAATAGCTTACATAATTAATAAAATACACGGATATTACAAACAATACATAAATGCATGACAACAATGATACCCGAATGTATCACAACATGATCGGCACAAAATGACAAAAATGATTAGAGTACTTGCCCGAGTCCTTCGAGAGCAATCTCGATGTCAAAACCATCACCAATGATTATCCTCAATGTTCGACGATCCAAAATACCATGGACTATAGATAACTCATATCCTTGTCCTTACCATAATGTATCCTCGATACGCAAGTATACCAATAACAAATGTAAATAATCAACATTATGATTTAATTCTCAAAATCAGAAAACAAAGTACAATCCCAAATCTCCATAGTTCACAATTATAATCATTGCTATACGAATTATAAACGAATGAAACTGAAACCATTCATTAAATAATATAAACCGAGCAAGTAATAACTTGCCTCGATACCGATACGACGATAGTGAAGCCATTAACAATTTCCTTGCCTTCGTCTACGAGCTCCTTGAATCCTACTAAAGCAAGATAACCTCGAACTCGACCACAACACACGATTCTAATCGACGATCCATCCTCACAACCTATTGTAATAAGCGATAACAAGAAGTTCAATAACATTCAACAATCAATATAACCAATCAACAAACTTGATAGTTCCACAATATCTCGATCAAGCATAAATCCGAACAATCCAACTCAAATAATTAGGAACTCATAACCACAATACGATTCCACAATCTGATAATCATATCAATAGTCAATTGAACCCGATAATAAGGGTTATAACGCACTCAATTCCGAAAGCAATCTCGTATACGGATTAACAAGATTCGTCCTTGTTCATAATTGTAAATTCACAGTAAAATAGTACTACCGATATGCTCGACCATCCGTACTATCCAAATAGTTCAATACCACGAAAAATCATATTCTAAGATTAACCATAATCTTTCCGGATTCAACCTCATGTCATAAAGCATATTTCACCAAGAACATACAAAATCTACCACTACAATCGACATAATATTGGCTTTAATCACCAAATCCATGTTTATATCCAAAACCATTTATATCTTATAACATATTCCTCTCTGATGTAATATGTACCAAGAACACCAAGACACTATGATTCCATAATTATGTTTATAACAGAACAACATAATCCAAGATATATATATATCATCATCTTTGTCAACCCAAACTCCATGAAACACCAAGAATCATCACAACACTTCCATAATCTGTCATCACACGAAGTAAACAACGACAACAACATGAATAATCAAAAACGAAGAGAGCAATTAACCACCATACCCATATAAGATAAACAGCACAATCCAAAACCACAAGAATCATATCAAGACCCAAGTATCAACAACAACATTAACAAAATTCGATAATCCATCTTACGAGCATGTTTGAACGAATTGCAACTCTTACAACATGAATAACCTTAATCAATATCTTCAATATCTTGTCATAATTTCATTTATTCATGTATAACATCATAATAAATAATAAGATAGACCAACATGCTTCTTAACATGTAAACATCCTTCCAAACTCGAGCTACAATCAGAGGGATACGAATGTTACCTTGTATTGATGAACTGCCATGAAGAACAATCGAACTCTTTCTAAGAATCATTATCAACTCTAAGAACAACTCCAATCTGTGCTTCCATGCTCATAACCAATTTACCAAAATCGGATTCGGAGGGTTGAAGGGCGAAGAAACAAAGTGAAACTTCTCAAAAATGCCGAAGTAACGGAGGTCTCACATATTTAAAGACTTCAAACATTACGTAAGATACATAAACCACTTAACGTACGTAACAATCCTTACGTACGTTATCTGACCTTGATAGCGTACATAACACTTAATCCGGAGGCCACTGCCTTAACCTATTCAATGACTTACGTACGTAACATGCAACCCTTAACGTACGAAACAACTCTTTACGTCCGCTATATGACCTTGATAGCGTACGTAACGACAGTCCAGAGGCTACTGCCTCATTTCGTTCTATAACTTACATACGCAAAGCCCTTGCCATAGCGTACGTAACATAGAGTTGACTTACTACAGTAGTAGTCCATTTAACGTACGTAATGAGCAGTCCATAGCGTACGCTAACCTCTTCGTTGACTTTCCTTATCGCATGCCAGCCATTCTATGGGCTCCACATGTTAGGTACAGATTCCTCTTTCTGATTCCTCTCGTAATGTACGTAATTCCTGATACATAACGTACGTTACCCTTAGCATATTAGCGTACGTTAGCTCCTCAACTTAGTGTATGTTATGGCTTCTGCACTTAGCCAATTATAACTGCTCATGTCCGTCTCGACATACTGGATACATATACACAACATACTGAATATATATAATCCTTCGAATAATATTCTCATACAATACGCGTGACACATAATATCTTCAAATGCAATTGTCGACCCAGCAGATGTCTCAGTCCTTCAATTATTTTATCCCTACTGTACAGATTCCACACTATTCAGTATAACTCGGATAAAATAACATTAAACAACCATAGTTGGAATTCAGGATATTATATTCTACCTCACTTAAAATAAGTTTCGTCCTCGAAACTTGCAATCCAGTCATAGTAAAAGTTCATACATAATATCCAGAATCATCACGAAAATGATCAATCATCATCATTAACGAATAACTAAAACAGTATACTTACAAGTGCGTCAAGTCAATGATCTACTGTGATACTAGCAAATGACTCCCCTTCAAAGCCTCAATATGCTTACAATCACAATTTCACGAACTTCAACAAAATACTTCGTTATAACTCAAGTATGGAATAATCTATCTGTGTCAAATCCTGTCTGCCTTATCACACAATTAAATCCCAATCCTGATAAAAACCAATAATACACGATACATCTGTGAAACAACTGCCCAAAATAATGGAAACAAATCCCGAAACATCGACGCAAAGTCCAAACGCTCATACGATCAATAATAATGATCTACCAATAAATTAACCGAGAATATCATCGACCTGATAAACTCCAATACGACCAACCAAAGGTCAAAACACAACCGAGAATATCATCAACATGATAAACTCCAATACTACCAATAAAAGATCAATAATAACTGGCAATACCCTCACATGGTATGCTCCAACACAATCAACACAGAACCACAGGGACAGATATATGAAAGAATAAAATTCTCAAAAGGTTACCCAAATCACATACCGTGGATCTCAAAGAAACACGCCCAACTGTTGGGCATACTCCTCGGCGTATGAACAACCAGTCGCAAATCGACGAACATACCCAATCATACATGAAGTATGAACGACTAATCAATATGGCTCAAAAGTCAAAAATCACTATAGCAAAATCACGCTACTGCCACACCAATAGAGCCACGTGCACATATGCCCTGGTTTCACAAAACCCGAAGTTACAAAATCATATTATGTACTGAACCTACAACACGTGACATATTTCTCTTATCTGATCAACAAACCGGTCATCCCTGGATAACCAAACTACCATACTGAAGTTATAATCTCTTTTCATCGTGCCATTGATGTGTTATCCAGTTTTTGAGCCTCACTCAGAACTCCACCATGATATGCATTATGCACTACGTTTGTACGTATATCAATCACATTTTCAAAACAGCTTGAAATCATATAATCTTGTCAATAAAAATTCACTTCCGAAAGTTCTTTCAAGAATTTCAAAATCCCAAAATGCATATGTATATATTCGTGAGACTAAAATTAATTTTTGAAAAGTTAAAGTGGCTCGCTCATGCCAAGTTCTCGATGACAATTCTTTTCGAATATACATGATTAAATAAAATGAAATTATTCAAATGATTGACCACATCCATACTCCTGTATACCAATTTGGCTCGTCATCAATTTCACTGACATTCGGTCAGAAAATCACACAATAGAATCCAAAATCATATTGTATAGACTTCAATAAAATCTCATTTTCCACAGATGACTCGCAACATCGACCATTATTCCATTCTGCAACAATTCAACTACGCCATGATGAAACATGTTTTTTTAAAGACAACAATACTGTCTCTCAAATTAAATGTAAGAAAATACATTTTCATGACAGCGGGCAAAATAGTTTATTCAAAATATATCATGTTGAAAAGTATCATTTTCAGATGTTCAAAAACAGTTTCATATATCCCAAAATAAACTAGCATGACTACATGTCCCTCTCAAAAATCCACAATATTTCTCCCAAATACACAACTCCGTTTTCCAAGTTTAACCGACATATTGATTTTTCATAATCATAGCTTCTCAAGATCATAAGTTTTGTCCCAACTATTATATTCTGCTACCGCATACTGTAACTCATAATATTTTTCCGAATGTTTCTCAAAGTACATCAACTTATAACTGCAAATAACCTCAATGCTATCCAAAAATCTAAATACATAAAGATCGTGAAGCTGACGATTCCCTGTGATACTAGCACTTGTCTAAACTCTAGAAAATACTTGATACAGATATTTTCAAAACATACATTTGGCAAATCAGTTTAACTGAAATTACGACACACCTCTTTCCAAAGAATTACGTTAATATCATTTGGATAAGTTTAAAACAACCACAGTACCACACTGGTAAACCACATAACTCACAAGCCCGAGTGAACAACAAAAACCCAGGGCTCTAATACTTGCCAACCGACAACTCAAATGACATGACAAAAACACGACTTGACTCGACCCGACAGCCTAGATTTCCACAACCTAAGCTCCGATACCATATTCTGTAACACCTCTAGAGCCATCCGAGAATATTACAGCGCCGTGGACCCAGAAACGGCGATGATGGTAATATATTTTAAAAAATTCCAAGTCTTTATAAAATCCATTTATCAATACCGTCGTAAAATCTCATTTGAAAGTACAAGGCCAAAACGCCAAAACTCAACAGTTTCAAAAGTATGCGTTAAGCCACTGCTTGCACGCATTGACAAAATTTAGAAACTAATTTTCCAAAATAAACCCAAATTCGCAAAATACTAGCAACCCATTTTAAAACACACTCGCAGCGGATATAACAAATAACTAAAAATACTTTTGCAGCGGACAAATGACAACTAGTCAAAGTACTCAATTCGTAAACACACGCCACAGCCAGTATCCTCCGGGAAGCTCATCTCTTCACGACCGCTACAAGCTCGATCTCTGAGCACCTAAAAATGAAGCCCACAACGGGGTCAGCCATAATACTTAACAATGATAACGATCCATCACATCAATAATTACATATCAACGAAAATACTAAGTAAGAATACTACCAATGTAATCTCACCGCCATAACTTTACTAATTCGTGATAATCCTCATCAAAATAATCCTCACCATATTCCACATCTCGTATTCTGAAAAACACACTGAATTGTATACAAACATTTGTACTGTATCCAAGATAATACCCAAGATTCTCAAAACATACCAACACTATCCAACCCAATCCATCGGATACTATCATCAAATCTCAACATGATAATCGACTGTCCATCAAAAGATAAGTACCAGGAAAGAAATACGGAACATACCTCAAGATCCGCAATGCCATGACGAATCATGTCAGTCTAATTCGAGATCAGATCAATACAACATATAGACATGGTCCTACAAAAGACTTACAAATACGTACTCACATGACAACATCAATATGCACACAACAATAACAACAACATATACTTATGGTAATCTAACGATCCAGCGCGCACAGCATAGATCCCAAGATGATCCTGTTAGATCAACACGAGGTGGATAACAAACAGTATACATATGCACAACAATACATGGGTAATCCGATGATCCAGCATTCACTGCATAGATCCCAAAATGTTCCGTTGCACCAACACGAGGTGGAAAAACCCATCCAATGATCCAGCACACGCTAGCATAGATCCCGAGATGATCCCGTCATATCAACACGAGGTGGACATACGACAACAATGCAAAAATACATGATAACAACAATACATAAATGCATGACAACAATGATACACAAATGTATCACAACATGATCGACACAAAATGAAAAAAATGATTAGAGTACTTGCATGAGTCCTTCGAGAGCAATCTCGATGTCAAAACCATCACCAATGATTATCTTCAATGTTCGACGATCAAAAATACCACGAACTATAGATAACTCATATCCTCGTCCTTACCATAATGCATCCTCGATACCCAAGTATACCATTAACAAATGTAAATCATATACATTATGATTTAATTATCAAAATCAGAAAACAACGTACAATTCCAAATCTCTAGAGTTCACAATTATAATAATTACTATACGAATTATAAACGAATGAAACTGAAACCATTCATTAAATATTATAAACTGAGCAAGTAATAACTTGCCTCGTTACCAATACGACGATAGTGAACCCGTTACCAATTTCATTGCCTTCATCTACGAGCTCCTTCACTCCTACTAAAGAAAGACATCCACGAACTCGACCCCAACACACGATTCTAATCGACGATCCCTCCTCACAACCTATTGTAATAATCGATAACAACAAGTTCGATAACAATCAATAATCAATATAACCAATCAACAAACTTGATAGTTCCACAATATCTCGATCAAACACAAATCCGAACGATCCAACTCAAATAATTAGGAACTCATAACTGCAATACGATTCCACAAGCTGATAATCATATCAACAATCAATTCAACCCGATAACAAGGGTTATAACGTACTCAATTCCGCAATCAATCTCATATACGGATTAACAAGATTCCTCCTTGTTCATAATTATAAATTCATTATAAAATAGTACTACCGATATGCTCGACCATCCGAACTATCCAAATAGTTCAATACCACGAATAATCATATTCTAAGATTAACCATAATCTTTCTGGATTCAACCTCATATCATGATGCATATTTCACCAAGAACATACGAAATCTACCACTCAAATCAACATAATATTGGCTTTAATCACCAATTCTATGTTTACATCCGAAACCATTTATATCTTATAACATATTCCTCTTTGATGTGATATATACCAAGAACACCATGTCACCATGATTCCATAATTCTGTGCATAACAAAAAAACATAATCCAAGATATATATCGTCATCTTTCTCAACCCAAACTCCATGAAACACCAAGAATCATCACAACACTTCCATAATCTATCATCACACTAAGTAAACAACGACAACAACATGAAGAATCCAAAAATGAATAGAGGAATTGACCACCATACCCCTAGAAGATAAATAGCACAATCCAAAACCACAAGAATAATATCAATACCCATATATCAACAACAACATTAACAAAATCTGATAATCCATCTTACGAGCATGTTTGGACGAATCGCAACTCTTACAACATAAATAACCTTAACCAATATCTTCAATCTCTTGCCATAATTCCATTAATTCATGTATAACATCATAATAAACAATAAGATAGACTGACATGCTTCTAAACATGTAAACATCCTTCCAAACCCGAGCTACAATCAGAGCGATACGAATGTTACCTTGTATTGATGAACTACGATGAAGAACAATCGAACTCTTTCCAAGAATCATTATCAACTCTAAGAACAACTCCAATCTGTGCTCCCAAGCTCATAACCAATTTAGAAGAACCAAAATTGGACTCGGAGGGTTGAAGGGCGAAGAAACGAAGTGAACTTCTCAAAAATGCCGAAATGACGGAGGTCTCACATATTTATAGACTTCAAACATTACGTATGCTACATAAACCACTTAACGTACGTAACAATCCTTACGTACGTTATCTGACCTTGATAGCGTATGTAACACTTAATCCAGAGGCCACTGCCTTAACCCATTCAAGGACTTACGTACGTAACATGCAACCCTTAATGTACGCAACAACTCTTTACGTCCGCTATCTGACCTTGATAGCATACGTAACGATGGTCCAAAGGCTACTGCCTCATTTCGTTTAATAAATTACATATGCAAAGCCATTTCCATAGCGTACGTAACACAGAGTTGACTTACTACAATAGTATGTCCATTTAACGTTCGTAATGAGAAATCATAGCGTACGTTAACCTCTTCGTTGACTTGCCTTTTCGCACGCCAGCCGTTCTCTGGTCTCTACATGTCAGGTATAGTTTCCTCTATCTGATTCCTCTCATAACGTACGTAATGCATGACACATAACGTACGTTACCCTTAGCATATTAGCATACATTATCTACTCAACTTAGCATACATTATGGCTTCTGTATTTAGCCAATTATAACTGCTCCTGTCCATCTCGGCATACTGGATACGTATACACAACATACTGAATACATATACTCCTTGCAATAATATTCTCAGACAATACGCCTGACACATTCAAATGCAATTATCGACCAAGTATGATAATTATACCAATACAGATGTCTCAGTCCTTCAATTATTTTATCCCTACTATACAGATTCCACACTGTGCAATATAACTCGGATAAAATAACATTAAACAACCATAGTAGAAATTCAGGAAATTACAATCATAAAGTGAAGAAATATACTGTCCTCAACGCAAATAGCACATCAAACAGCGAACAATCATCAAAGCATACAATTGCTATTTCGACTTGTTCTACCCAATCCTTACGTTGAGATAACCTTAGCCCGGTGTGGACTAAGTCCTTGCTAGTTCCGACATCTGTGGAAAGAATAGCATTGAAGACGAAGCTTCGATCTGTGGGAGAAGAAGCAAGTCGATAAGAGCCAAGCCAATCTATGTGAATGTCTTAAGCTTTTTGCTGGCTGTATCAATCGGTGCGAACAATACAGCAACAGGTTTAGTTAAGGTCATGTAGTTGTGTACACAGTGATTTTAATAAACTTGTTACTCCTGTGTGTAGGACCAATGGACGTAGAGGGGTTTACCTCAAATCACTAATATCTGTGTGTATTTTACATTCTATCCTCATTGTTTTCTTATCAAACTGTGACTTAAAGTATACATATATTGAAAACCCTGTACACATCAAGCAAACAGGAGATTACCTAGTTGTTGTATTTATAGTAACGCAATATCAGGCTTCCGCCACATAAATAGCTTCAACAAAAAAGAAACAACTTATTCAAGCCCCTCTCCCCTAAGCTATTTACTATACACTCTGTGGCCAACAAGGAGCATATTGTTAGTGATTAGCATTGCATCTTACAGGTCTGGGAAGCTGGAGTTTCTGCTACTTATGATAGGAACTGGGGGCGGAATCACAGTCTTTGCTGTCCGAGGTGGGGCAGCTGCAACCTTTACGGGACTCGGGTCCTCTTCGGGTTCAGGAATGGGTCCCACTCTCCTGACAAATACCGTACTAGACTTTCCCTTATGGGAGAATAAGTCATATCCTAAGCCATGTTTATCGTGGGTATGCTACCCAGTGCTTAGAATCTCTTCCATCTTTCTTGAAGATTTTTCAAATGATTTCAGGATGGTCTCAAGTTCTCCTTCTTGTTTCTCGGGAGTTTGAATTTTAGCTTCGAGTACATCATAATCATTTGTCGTGCACTCATTATGAGACGTTGCCTCATTTAGTTCTTTTGCAAGTTTATGATTGCTTTTCATGAGTGATTTTGCGATTTTCGTGATCCAAAGACATGTTTTCATAGTTGTTTTTGAGCAAGTCGTTTTCATCCTTCAGATTTAGATTTGAATGTGGAGCTGTAGGTTTTCTTATTTAAGCATCTCATGGGCCTTTTGAATGGTTCTAAACTCATTCATCATGTTTTCAAAAGTATGCGATGCATTGATGGAAATATTTGAGGTTGAGCTTACCTCATCATCGCTGTTTTCATAATCTTCTATTTCTTTAGCCATAAAGCACATATATGTTGTATCCTCTATTTCATCGTTGGAGGAGTCGCTGTCAGTGATCGCCTGTAGGCACTCCTCGATCTTGTTTGATGCAGGCGAGGCTTCTGATTCACTCAGGGTCTTGAGCTTGTTTCTCCAAGCATGCCTCTTGTCATCTTTCACTACGCCATAGATGGCCTACTGCAACAAATTTGCATGGTGTTGCCATATAAAATGTTGCAATAGCTATGCAAAATTTGGTCTAGTGCAACATTGTATCTTGAGTGTTACTGTAGATACAAATATGATGTTGCCTTAGCAGCAAAGTGTTACAGGCTGTAACACATATGATCCAGTGTGGCCGTAGATGTACTATTTATTAAAAAAACATATTTTTGATGTAAAAATAAAAATAAATAATCTTTTACTTGAGAACTAATTAATTTTGTGTAAAATAGTTAATTTTTTACAATAAAAATTAACTGTTTGTAATTGGAGTGGAGTGTGATATCTAATCAAAAATAATATTTGTTAAATAAATTTAATATGAACAAATTAAAAAATATGAAATATTTATAAAATTAAAAATAAGAATGCAAAGTATTTATGTGGATAGAATAACTAACTACTCATCCCATATACACAATATATATTAGGCATATATACGTATATATACATATCTACTATATTATTTAATTATATATATATATTTACATAATACAACAGATAATATATATTTTATATAAAAATATAACACTATTCGTAACATAAACCCTAATCTTTATTCTTTCTTGGCATTCTTGCCTTGCATGACCGCTACTTCAAAAGAAAACACCCTTCTCTGTTCTTCTTCTCCCAACATTCCCATTGAAATCCTTTCTTCTTACTTCTTCTTCATCAACGTCAATGTCTCGCCGAGGCACCATCATCAACTCGGCGAGCCACCACCCCTTTCTTATGCCGTGTTATTTGTAAGCATCTATTGGAGGGTAGGCTTTTGTCCCTAAAATTGTCCAGATGCAAATTCTTCTGGGTTTAAATGGAAAGGAAACCAAGATTGCTGAGTATAGAGATTCACTTCCTAATCAGCTAACGACCCACCTCTTTTCATTTCAGGTCAGATATCGGGCCCTCGGTTCACTCAAGTAGTTCGTGTGTGCTCAATTGTGGTATTTTTATATCTCTCTGTGTGTGTGTGTCATTAAATTGGTTGCATTTTTTGTGTGTGTGTTCTATGAATGTGATTAATGAATTTAATAGATCTGAAAAAATAGATGAGCTGTAAACATACTTAGATTTTCAATTCTTGAGTGATTAGTATATCTCAGTTTCGAATTTATATTTGTTGAGTATATGTTTTGTATGTCTTTATGGCCTCACTAACTCTGTGTGTATAATATTTATCTATGTATGTTTATTAGTATACAATTGATGTAATCTGTGTATGTATGTATGTATATACATTGTCTATTTGTACCTCCTCAAGTTAAGCCTCCCTTCTCTTTTACAACATAAGAGACCGAATACCTGACAAAATATATACAGGATGGTGGAACCGAAGTTGTCAGGTAACTCCACTTGTACACCAGGATTCAAGGTTCTAATTTTGGGTCTTCTTGAAGGCATTAGCCACCCCTTTCTATGTTGATGAAGATGAATACACTTGTCTCAGTTCTTCATTTTTTTGATGTTGTAACGCCCTGGTGTTCTTGTATAACTCACTGGACACCGACTTGTGGTATGTTCTTTACTAACAAAGCACTAATTTTGTGTAATATAAATTATATTGTGGTTAATATTTAGTTGTGGATATAGATATTAATGAATTTTGAATTTATAGGTGAGGGGATTTTGGGACAACCACAAATTGAGAATGATCGTTGGTGTAAGGTTTACTCGATACACTTTTTATTCCAATCGGTATATGATCAAGTCTATATTTGAGATGCGAGCTCATGAGTGGCTCTTTTCGGAGAAGAAGGACAATGGCTCATTGTTGTAAGCTCAAAGGTGCTAGATTGGTGTTGGTAAATCTCACTAGTCACCGATGAGTTTAATATATTTTCTAACTTCATCTAGTCTCTTTCCACCCAATATTTTAATATTAGAATTATTATTGATTGGTTTGATTTTCTTGGACTCCGGCAATTCTAATCTTACTGGAAGATATTCGGGTAATATCCAACTTCATTTCTTGTAGTTGGAAGGGTCGGTCTGGCTTTCTTGATGTATATTTGAAGTCTCAATAAATTTGGTTTTCCTTATTTCAGAAAGATCTCTCTCCTTTAGTCAAACAATTGACACCAAGAGATTGCGTTGATGGAGTTTCAATTCCTTAAGTATCCGTCAACCTCTACTTATCCATTGAGAAGATACATATTGTCATATTTTAGTTGAACAATGCTTTTAGCTCTTGCTTTTATCTTGATATGCAGTTTACATGTGAAGAATCATTTCAACATAACTGATATTTAATGTCACATTTTGAAATTAATTTATTTTGTAGGATAAGCTTGAAAAAGTATTGCGTGAAGGAGGCAGTGATGGAGTTGTTCAAGAACTTATTTCTGATGGAAATTCGCACGGTCCGTCATGGTTTATAGAACGGCACACTCATACTTACCATTGGATAACTATAACACTCATAGCTGGTCGGGAGGGTTTTCTTTTTGGATCGTAGTCTTGTTTGTTTGAGTCCTAGTCCTGACATTATTTTACGTTATGATTGTAATTTTGTGTTCAGGCCAAAGAATCAGATGGAGCACTTTTTATTAAGACTCGTAAGCGAAAAGAGGGTCGCGAGTACATGACTTATGGAAAAGTACTAAGTTCATAATTGTAAGTGTTCTATTATTTAGTTCATCACATGCCAGGTATATTCTTCCATTCAAGTCTATTTAATTTGACATGGACGTGGCTTTATTTTGTAGGACAAAATGAACTTCTATTGGATGTAAAAACACATGGTCCTTTATGGCTTATAGGAAGATGTGTAAAGTCTGATAAATGCTCCACTTCTGGAAAGACAAACTCGCAGATCAGTGACTTGACGACCAAATCAGGCAAGAAGTTGTTGACGAAATGGAAGAAAAGCTGGAGAAGATGCTACATCAATTTGGTGGAACTTTATCCCACAATATCAAGTGATAACGACAATGGCTCTCCTATTACCGGAGGAGATGCTACGTCTTAGATTTTCTGTTTTTTAAGTGCTGTATTTCATGAATTTTGGTTGTTATTTAAGCTGTTTAACTATTTCCATTACGTACTTTAAGACTTATAACTCTATGTGCTTGGTTAGATATTATGGTGGATGGATGGTGTGTAGGGTCCTATTTTGGTGGTTAGACTTATAACTATATGGTGTGGAGGGGCTTTATTTGGTTAGATATTTTGGATGGATGGATGGTATGTGTTGTTTTTTGAATAGATGGATTCTGAATTGTAATGGATTGGTAATTAATATAAAAAAATATTTCATGTCAATTTTTTTTGTGTAAGTGTTGCAGTAGGTGGTACATAGTGTTGCAGTTACTTACTAAAAACGTGTTGCAGAAACTTAAAAAGTGTTGCAAGTACCTTCCCTAACAGGTATGCGGCCAACATCGGACCCCACATATGGGCCCATAGGTGGGCCCCACATGTGGGCCCCTGCTATTACAGAAAATTGACCTCTGCTGCAACACTTGTTTAATGTTGTTATGGACTATATTTAACGATGCCTTGCAGTCTTATGGTAACAGAAGGAGTGGTGTTGCAGTAGGTAACATAAGTGTTGCTATAGGGATCTACCGCAGCGGTGAAAAGTGCAACACCAAAAAAGTGTTGCTGTTTTGATTTTCTTATCTACAGCAACATTTTTTTTGATTCTTACAACATTTTGCAGGAGTTGCCGTAGGCCATCTATGACGTAGTGTTTTTCCTGCTTCTCGGCTTCGGGCAACTTCTGTAATTTTGGATGAGGACATTTATTCGCATAATGTCCTGGTTTCCTGCAGTTGTAACACATGTTAGAATCTCCAGATGAAGGAGATTCGGAACTCACCCTGTGATATGGATTGCTCTTGTATGGGGCTTTCCATATTTGTTAATGAACTTCCTGAATTTGTGCATGAGCAGGGCCATCTCATCTTGTGACAGGATGTCACCGTCGCTGTTTACTGCCTTGCATGCCGATTTTGATCTGCTGGGGTGCGGAAATGTCTCCTGTCAGATACAACAGCCAATGATGTAATCTTGGTAGGTCACTCTTTGGATTTCTCTGTAGGTCACAAGTCGTCCAGGAATAAGTCTAGAGGGGGGGTGAATAGACTTATTGAAACTCTTAAACTCTTTTTTTTTCAAGGAGTAAGTTTCTTCAGCTGATAGATATACAAATGACTTAGAATCGTTTGTTCTCAATACGTGCGGAAATCAGCTGATGACGAATACAAAACAACTAATGAAACACTTAACAATGAATGCAGCAGTTAAAGTATGATGCAGTAAAACAATAAAATACGCAGGCAATTATAGTGGTCTCAGAGGTGGGGTAATCCTCTACTAATCCACTTTTCTCCAAACCAGTTGGAGATGAATTCACTATAATTGTCAACAAGTGATAAATATTACAGTGATTCAACCAAACTACAACAGCTTCCAACCAGTGGAAATCCGTGCCGTTGTAACACACTTGACTGCCTTGCACCTCTTGATCCTCGATCCTTGGATGCCTTTACAGTCTCGAACTTCAACTAGTGAAGTACCCCGAACTCAGGATTTAAGACACGAGTTTTTGTCTTCTCCAACTAAGAGCTTCTTCGAGTATGAACTTTGATAACCGCTCTTTTCACAATGCTATAGTTTGCTTTAGATTGCTCGAATGCTTTGATCGCTTCAAAGTATGTTGGCACCGTTTGTATGTAATTATAGGTATATGCTCGGTTTCAAATCTTCGGATATATATATAGGACACGATCTCTGAGCTTTTCCTTCATAGCCGTTGAAAATCTTTTCAACAAATCCGTCCGTTGGAGAGGTAGACTTCATTGTTTTCTTTCTGAGCATTGCAAGCCTGGATTCCCATAATTTAATCCATTTTTCGACCGTTGTGAAGACTTTGCATGTGAGGCGCCGAATCTTTTTGAATAAGGTAAGATTAAAGTCTTCAAGGTGGGTCTGGATGAATTTATTTAATTCATATCCTTTGCGGGAATCTCTCCAATTTGTCTCTTCACGTTGCATGTGACTTTCCGTAATATTTGACTTTTCAACGCATGCTGACGTGGACTTGGAGTACTTGGCTGATCACAGGTAGGCTGATGTAAGTTAACTTCGCTACAGTCTGGACCTCTCTGATGTTTTCTGTTTGGGACTCTCCTGATCAGATGATCTGTTTGAGGTTACTTGACTGCAGTCTGGTCAAACATCTCTGATAATTTTTGTTGACCAGAACTTCTCTGATATGACTCGGCTGTACCTCTCTGGTGAACTTAGCTGATCTTAAGTACTTAGCCAATTTTTACCCTAACTTATTTTGGCCTATAGAAGATACTCATTTGGTTCTTCATTACACTTTGCCAAGTTTTACACTTAACATAATTTGGCCTATGGAAGATACTCATTTGGTTCTTCCTTACATTTTTGCCAAGTAAGTATTTGAATTTATATTAATGACATCATCAAAATCTAACAAGTATTCCTAACAAATTCCCCCTATTTTGATGATGGCAAAACTTTAAGGAAATATTCAAATATACAAGTCTGCACTTGAGTGCAAGACACAAACTAAAATCAGTCTAGTATTGAGACAACTGGAGATTGTCATTCAAGAGACTGTTATAAAATTTTCTGATTTGATTACAAATACATGTCTGAAATTTACAAGAAAATTTTACAAGTACAGAAATAAATAAAAGTCATCTGCCTCTGCCTATGCCTCTTCGAATAGGCTGCTTGGTAGGCCTGACAGGTTTAGCTCCGATTGGTCTTGTCTTGACCGGGGAAAGACCATACTTCCTCTTCACAACAAGAGCTGCAAAATCTTGCTCTTCTTGAGATGAAAACTTATTCTCAACACACAGCTTCTTGATTTTCTCTGGAGTGCAAGTTCATCCAAAGCATTTCCTTTCACCAAGGTGGGAGGTTCTTTGGCACTGAACAGAGGGATCATGGGATATGCATTTCGTGCCTCAGCATGTTTTACAAGAATAGTCCAGAGTTGTGGGTGAGCTTCTTCCATGAAGTTGATGAAGATCTGCTGTGGGGAGAGATTATCATCCTGGAGTATTTCCAAGATGTAGTAGTCTCTGATGAATTTTTTCTTTGCAGATCCCCACATGGGTAGAGCTTCGTATGGTACAAATTCTTCAACGTACCACAACTCCTTGCCTTCCCACTCTAGAGTAGGCTCAAATCCTCCTCTGGTCCTCCTCTTCTTGCCTGCAGGCTGATCATCAGCCTGTTCTTCTGGTTCTGCTCCTCCCTTCCTTTTAGCTGAGGATGTCCCAGTAGTGATCAACTGGACATCCTGCCTCTTCTTCGTTCTTAGCTCTTCCCTTATTTCTCCTTGAATGCTGCCTTCCCTCTGTATCATATCTTCCCCCTTTTTGCCAGCATCAACCAAATTGGTCAGCTGCTGCTCCATTCTGTGCATCCAGTCAGACATGCCAAATGGCATTCTGTTGTTTGTAGGGGGAGGAGGTTGAGGGACTTCCCGTTGCAGCAAAGTATCAATCTTGGCATTGATGGATTGGAGATCAGGGGTGACCTGAGATGCAAGCAACTCTCCAATAGTATCCTTCACTATTTGCCTTATCAGCTCGGTCATCGCAGGTGAGATCTGCGATGGTGGAGAGTGCTCGCCTGAGCCTTCAGCGAATGATCCACTAGACTGCAGGCTCCTATCTGCAGCTGGCACTCCAGATGGGGTCTTTTCAGGTGTCCCTGACCTGGAGTCCTCAGCCAACTCTGCATCCAGGCTGGTATACCAGGCAGGCGCCCCAGCCTTGTCTGCAGCCTCTAATTATGGCTCTTTCTCCGGCTCCTTTTCTTTCTCTTCTTCTTCCTTTTCTAATTCCTTCTCTTGTTGTTCCTCCTTTTCTTCTTCATCAACATTCTCTTTTTCTTTTCAGTTTCTTTTTCCTCCATCATCCTTATCATCATCATCATCATCATCATCCTTCTTATCATCTTTATCATTTTCTCCATCATTCTCATCATCTTCTCCATCATCCTCCTTTCCTTCATCATCCTTCGGATCTACCGCTTCCCCTTCTTCTTCTTCTTCATCTGCTAATTCTTCTGTTTTTTCAACTTCTTCTGTTTGTTTTTCAACTAAAACATTTTCTCCTCCTCTTCTTTCTTCCTGCTCCTCTTCTTCGTCATCTAAAACAATGACCTCCTCTTCTTCTCCTCCATTTACTTCTTCAATCCTTATTTCTTTTTCTTCTTCCTCCTCATCCTCTTTCCCAAAGGATCCATCAAAGATACTGTACATTATAGAATGGATGTATTGGTCCATGTTGGTTTTGAAATTTGACATGAACCAATTCTCCTGGAGGATCAAAACTATGTCTGATACTTTGCAAAAGTGTATCAGTACATCCTCTGTGGCTTGGGGATATTCCCAACCACTGGTTTCAATATAGGTTTGAAGTTTAGCAAATGACAGTGATTTGAAAAATTTCCACTCTTCAAAAATATTAACAAAAGAGTGTTTTAGAGCTTGAGGTTTAACTAACTGTAATTGCTCTATGGACAGGTTGAAAAGATTGTTGTCCAGCAGGTTAAAGGTGTAGTTTGCTTCAGGGATTGAGATAATTAAACCTCCTTCTTCCTCTTCTGTGATGAATGCTGGGGTGAGGACAGCGACGATCTGAGTTTCAGTGCCGGAGTAGTGGTCTTCAGTGGGTAGGTGACACGGCTGCAGGATCGTATAATGTTCATTTGCTCCTCTGGCTGAACTGATGCTGGGCCTCTTAGGTGAGGGTTCTGGTGATAACTGCATGATGGATGGCTCTCCAGGGGCTGGCCCCATTCTCTTGAACCGGACAACAATCGGTGTGTTGTCTGACTCCGAGTCTGACTTGGTTGTAGATCGGTTGTCGCCTGTAGGTTGATCGGACTCGTCTGGTGAGGGTCTGTAGGACTCGTCAGACAATTCTTTGAGCATCCGAGCTGCTCTTATGTTGCCTCCCAAATTCCTCAACGTCTCTTGGTCCAGATGAACAAGTCTCTTGTTGATGTGGAAGGGGTCAGTACTTCCCTTTGCCACACCCAACTTTTCCAAGATCCAACTTAGCTGCGTTCCAAACGCCAGCTTGGATCTGAATTTCTTTTCATCAGCAAGCCATTCGGCTTTGTTGACCTCGCGAACTAATTGTCTGAAGATGTAGTCAGCCCAATCAATCGGGTCGTCCTGAATCAGTGCTCCCAGCACTGTGAATTTCGCCGACGATAGTTGGTCGTAACTGCCGGCCATACCCATAATAATTTTGTTGGTAATATCCAACATATATCGATACTCCTTTTTAATCTCGCTCCTTTTGGAAGTGAGCTTCAGCTTCGTCGGTTGGTCAATCGCCTTGATCTTTAGCCAAGTGTCGGCTGCTGTCTGCTTGAGAGCCTCGACGGCTATGCCACGGTGTTTCATACCAAAAACTTTATGAATCGACTCCGGCGAGATGTCGACTTGAATTCCGCCGACAGTGCTCCTGATTCCTTCTTCAATCACATGGGCTTCGCGGTAGAAAGCGATGACGTCCTCCTTGTATAAGCGCTTGGGACTGATATCCAGAAATGGGTAGATCCCATTCTTCTTCATCGAGTGGATAAGGAAGAGTACATCGTTGTTATCCAGATTTGCTTCCAAAAGACCTTCGAAATCAACGACCAAAGAAAAGATGATCTGGTCTTTGACCGCCTTCATGTTAACGCCTTCGAAATAGGATTCCATTTCTGCAAATAAGAGATTTTCTTAGTGTATTTGGAGTTCAAAGAATTTTTGCTCTGTAAATTTAGGGTTTGAAAGACTGGTAATCGTAAAGGTAAAGTGAAGGGTTTTCCGTCCTTATAAGGAAGATGAAATGACGTTTGGATTAATTTATTATTTATTTTGAATCAGTGGTTCGCCTTTTGAGATTCTTTTTAAATTTCAAATTCTAATCGGTGGTCCAGGTTTTGTTTTTAAAATCGGATGATTAGATTTTAATTGGTCATAGTGGAGGTCGATTTAGCCTATGATTGCCACGTATATTTTTATGCCACTTGTGAACCACTTGTAAACAAAAAATTAATATAATATTATTGTACATATAGCAGATAATAATAAAATATTCAGAAGTTGGTTAAGTTTAGAAAACGTAGCTGGTTATTTGTTGATTTAATCGCCTCTGCATCGGTGAGTTGACTCCTTGGACTTTTCTTTGAGATTTTGATCGACTAGGTTCCTTTGTCCGTCCTTCGTCCTTTTTATGCGCATCGGCTCGGATCGATTTCTTTAATCACCGGGTCCGTCCTTCCTCTGAATTGCTTCAGCTTGCTTTTTCCTCTGTACTAGATTCCCAATCTAGTAGACCAAGTTCTCTGCTCAGCTCCAAGAATCTCTCTTCTGGCAAAGGTTTGGTAAAGATGTCAGCTATTTGGTAGTCTGTGCTGACTCTTTCAACTCTAACTCTCTTGTTAAGCATGTGATCTCTAATGAAGTGGTGCTTAACATCAATGTGCTTGGTCCTCGAATGCAAAACCGGATTGTTGGTTTTTGCAATAGCACTATTGTTGTCACACCAGATAGGGACTTCATTGGCAATGATATTATAATCCCTCGGCTGTTGTCTGATCCATAAGATCTGGGCACAACAACTACCTGCAGCTAGGTATTCTGACTCTGTGGTGGAGATAGAGTTAGAAACCTGCTTCTTGCTAAACCAGGATATCAGTCTGGTTCCTAGGAATTGGCACGTTCCACTAGTGCTTTTCCTATTAATTTTGCATCCTGTGAAATCTGCATCTGAATATCCTGACAGCTCGAAGTTATTGTCCTTAGGATACCATAGTCCAACATTGATCGTAGACTTAAGGAATTTAATTATCCTCTTTGCTGCATCTAGGTGCGACTGCTTAGGCTTAGATTGAAATTGCGCACAAACTCCTACGTATAGGATATGTCTGGCCTGCTTGCAGTGAGGTGTAGCAATGATCCAATAAGTCGTCTGTAGTGGGTTGAATCCACTGATATGCCTGCCTCGTCTGCATCTAGGTGAGTATTTGTGCTCATAGGGATTCTTGCTGGCTTGGCTGATTCCATTCCAAATCTCTTGATTAGATCTCTGGTATACTTAGCTTGGTTGTGAAAATTCCATTTTCCATCTGCTTAACTTGTAATCCGAGAAAGAAGTTAAGCTTTCCCATCATACTAATCTCAAACTCTCCTTGCATAAGGTTTGAGAATTTCTCACACAGCTCTGGGTTGGTTGAGCCAAATATGATGTCATCCACATATATCTGGACTTTTAATATGTGGCCTTCGTGCTCCACTCTGAATAGGGTCTTGTCCACCTTTCCTTGGCAAAAACCATTCTTCTCAAGAAACACAGACAGTGTTTCATACCATGCTCTTGGTGCTTTCTTAAGTCCATAGAGAGCTTTCAACAGCTTGTAGACTTTGTCTCCTTTGACAAAACCCGGGGGTTGCTCTACATTAGGATGCCATTTAGAAATGCACTTTTTACATCCATCTGATAGACTTCAAAATCCTTGAATGCGGCATATGCGAGGAATAGTGTGATGGCCTCTAATCTTACAACAGGTGCATAGGTTTCATCAAAATCTATTCCTTCACACTGTGCATAACCTTTAGCAACAAGTCTGGCTTTATTCCTAACAACACTTCCATCTTCGTCACTCTTGTTTTTGTACACCCATTTAGTGCCTATAACCTTCTTGTGATCTGGTCTGTCTGTTAGTTCCCAAACTTTGTTCCTTTCCATCTGCTCCAGTTCCTCTTGCATGGCATTGATCCAAGAATAATCCTGCAAGGCTTGTTCTGTTGTCTTGGGTTCTATCTGTAACATGAAGCAAGAGAACATTGCCATTCCTGCGGGTAGAGTTGACTGTCTTGTCTTAACTCCATCAGTCATCTTCCCAATGATTTGCTGGATTAGATGGTCTTTGAGCCACTTGGGGATATCGTCTTCTTCTGGGTCTGTTCCCCCTGTTTAATTGCTCTGGTGGATTTCTGCATCAGCTGGGATCTGGTCTCCTTGGTCTGCAACTGGATCAGCTACCGTCTTGTCATCTACAGGTTGGGTCTGATCTGCAGATGAGTCTTTATCAGCTACAGCTGGGTTTTCATCAGCGGCAACTGGATCAGATAGGTTTGGTGTTCCTGTCTGATATGCAGTTGGGTCTTCGGCAGCTACAGTTGCGTCTTCAGGCTGGTCTGCAGGTGAGTCTACCATTCCAGTGTCATGTACAATGAATTCTTCGAGGGTTGCTGATTTGAGATTATTCTCAATTATCTCAACTTGCTTTCTGTACTCAACAGTAGATTCGTCAAATACAACATGGGGTGTTTCTTCCACAACTAAGGTTCTTTAATTAAAAACTCTATATGCCTTGCTTCTTTGTGAGTATCCCATGAAGAGACCATCATCAGTTTTAGCATCAAAGGTATTTAGTTGTGTTTTACCGTTGTTGTGGATGAAACACTTACAACCAAAAACGTGAAAATAAGCAACAGTAGGAGTTCTATTATTCCAAATCTCATAGGGAGTTTTGCCATGTCTCCCTAGTATCATACTCTGTTACGAGTATGGCAAGCCGTGTTGACTTGACCCGAACCTCTTGGCGAGTCCGCTGCAATCATGGACCTTCTTTGCTTCCTTGAGGTTCTGTTTCTTCTTTCAGCAACACCATTCTGTGGGAGTCTGGCCGCGAGAGCTCATCTTGGATCCCATTACGATCATTATGTCGGTGATTGATTTGTTGAGAAATTCTCCTCCTCTATCTGATCTGATCTTGATGATGGATAGGGATTTCTCATTTTGGATCCTTCTCAGCAGCTCAGGTAGCTTGGTCAAGGTTTCACTTTTCTTATACAAGAAGATAATCCAAGTGTACCTTGAATAATCATCTACTACAACAAGTGCATGCTTTCGGCCGCTTAGAGTCCTTGGCTTGATAGGACCAAATAGATCCATGTGGAGTAGATCTAAGATCCTTGTTGTGAGGGTTGTAGGCTGGACTGGTTTGAATGATGGTCTGGTCTGCTTCCCTTTCTGACACGCATCACAAAGAGCTTCCTTCTTGAATGCTTCCTCTGGGAGTCCTCTGACCATCTTCTGAGAACTAATATTGTTGATGGCTTTGAAGTTCAGGTGACATAATCTCTTGTGCCACAGCCATCCATTCTCAGCTATTGTCTTAGATAGAAAGCAGGAGTTAGGTGTTCCTGTGTTCCAATCTATCATATAGACATCTCTCCTTCTAAATCCTTGTAGCTTCACCTCTCCAGATAGGATATCTATCACCATACATTTCCAAATGGTGAAGACTACTAGATTCTTCTCATCGCAAAACTGCTTATGATCAGGAGATTATATTTGAGCCCTTTAACATAGTGAACTTTGGATATCACAATATTTCCACGATGCAGCTCTCCAAAGCCCTTTGTTTGTCCTCTAGAGCTATCTCCAAAGGTTACATCAGGATCTCTTTCTTTGGTGTATTTAGACAGCATCTTCTTGTTCCCGGTCATGTGTCTTTAGCATCCAGAATCTACCAACCATTCTTCACCTCCAAAGTTTGAATTTGTGAAGATGTGGTTGTAGTCTTTCCACCTTTTCTGCAATCAGACAAGCAGAGATTTAGGTACCCAAATCTTTGTGGGTCCTCTAGGGTTAGCTGGTTTCCTGGAGAATTGATTTCTCCTTGGATTGTAAAAATTGATATTATTATTACCCATATAAGGTGTGTAAGGTCTAGGTCTGTATCTCCTGTTGGGATTGTATACCGGATATTCCTCAAAATATTGATAGTGTGGGCCATTTCTAAACCATGGCTGAGACCATTTATTAAATCTTTGAGGTCTCCACACTTGTTCATTTTGGAAATTAGGATAACCTTGAGGTTTCCATCTGCCCCTCCCATTTTGAAATCTGTTTTTAGGGAGTTGTTGATAATAGTGGGCATATTGTCTGGGCTGCTACTTCTGCCTGGGCCATTGCCTAGTCGCTTGTCTAGATGGCTGCCTTGTGTACCCTGGCTGCAGCCTAGACTTGTGACTTGGCTGTTGCCTATTTTTAAATATTGGTTTGTATGTAGGCTCAGCAGTCGAGACAATAGTTTCTCCCTTGATAAAAGTGGTTTTAGAACTAGAGGGAGTGTGAGGATCATATCCAAGGCCTGATCTGGAATATAGTGGCCTTTTATTAATACACAATTCGTCCAGAGTTGAATACGCCTTCAGGGAGGTTATTTCCTGCGCCTGAGTCTTATTTACCTCAGTCAGCCTAGTAAATTCGCCTTTGACATGAGTAAGTGCAGCTGACTTTTCTTTAAGTAAAACAGTTAGCCGATTTATCTCAGCTGTAGTGTCATCAGCCTGGTTTTGCAAGTTAGCTGCAGTTATCTCAACTGTATTCAGTTCTAGGCTGAGTTTTTCAAAATCATTTTTCAGCTGCCTATTCTCATCTTGCAGCTGAGTCTTCTCTGCTGATACAGAAAGGTGTGCAGATTTTAGTGTTTCAAAATCTTTAAATAGCTGATTTACAGATTCGTGTAGATCCATATCTTGTGACATGGCTGAATTATTATTTGAACCAGAGGGTTTTGATGTTACCTCTTCATCAGCTAGGTTGGCCATCAGGCAGTCATACTCTTCATCATCATCATAAAAGAATCCGCTGCTTGATTCTACATGCTCCTGATCTTCTCCGATGAGGGCCTTCCTTCTGTCTTCTTTTCTGCCTACCTCCTTCTTGCTCTCGTCCTTCTTAAGATCAGGACAGTCGATCTGAATGTGTCCTGTCTTGTGACAATTATAGCACTCCACCTTCCAGCTTCCGGCTTTCTGGTTCCTTCTGGGATTCTCCTTATAATTTTTCTTGTATTTGGAGTAGTTTTTCCGGAAGTTGGTGAACCTCTGCATTATGAATGCCATTTCTTGCTCAAAATCTAATGGATTTGGAGGCTTTACATCAGATAATCTCTTGGCGGGGGACTCGGCTGCAAAGGCTATTCCCTTCTCTGCAGGCTCGGTTGAGGATGAACTTGGAAGCTCGAACTCATAAGCCTTCAGATCAGAGAACAGCTCTTGGATCTTTATCTTATTAAGATCCTTGGATTCTCTCATGGCTACTGCCTTCATGCTCCATTCAGGATTGAGAGATCTTAGAACCTTCAGCGCCATCTCCCTGTTGCCATAAGATTTGCCGAGGGAGTTGATCTCATTAATAATCTCAGTGAACCTTGTGTCCACTTGGTCTATAGATTCACCATTCTTCATTTTGAAGTTGTCAAATTTTTGAATAGCAATTGACAACTTATTCTCTTTGATTAGCTCCGTTCCCTCACACATTAAGGCTAATGTGTCCCAGATTTCTTTGGCATTCTTGCAATAATTGATCTTGACCATGGTGGATTTGTCAAGAGTTTGATATAGCACGTCTTTGGCCCGGTTGTCAAGGTTGGCCAGCTTTCTTTCTTCGGGAGTCAGCTCTGTCCTCTTCTTTGGGATCTTCTCTGGCTTCCCTGCTGCGATCTCCTCGGGAGTGTTGTCTTTATCGAAGGTGTAAGGATCGTCCTCTATGATGCACCACATGTCATCATGGATCGAAGATAAGTGTGCCTGCATCCTTATCTTCCAAAGATCATACTCGTCAACTGAAAACACAGGTAGTCTAGAGTGCATGTGTTCCATTTTAAAATGAGAGTAAAGATATATCTCTGATATAGATCTGGTTCGTGAAATAAATGAACCAACCTCTCCGATACCACTTGTAGGTCACAAGTCGTCCAGGAATAAGTCTAGAGGGGAGGTGAATAGACTTATTGAAACTCTTAAACTCTTTTTTTTCAAGGAGTAAGTTTCTTCAGATGATAGATATACAAATGACTTAGAATTGTTTGTTCTCAATATGTGCGGAAATCAGCTCATGACGAATACAAAACAACTAATGAAACACTTAACAATGAATGCAGCAGTTAAAGTATGATGCAATAAAATAGTAAAATACGCAGGCAATTATAGTGGTCTCAGAGGTGTGGTAATCCTCTACTAATCCACTTTTCTACAAACCAGTTGGAGATGAATTCACTATAATTGTCAACCAGTGATAAATATTACAGTGATTCAACCAAACTACAACAGCTTCCAACCAGTGGAAATCCGTGCCGTTGTAACACACTTCACTGCCTTGCACCTCTTGATCCTCGATCCTTGGATGCCTTTACAGTCTCGAACTTCAACCAGTGAAGTACCCCGAACTCAGGATTTAAGACACGAGTTTTTGTGTTCTCCAACTAAGAGCTTCTTCGAGTATGAACTTTGATAACCGCTCTTTTCACGATGCTATAGTTTGCTTTAGATTGCTCGAATGCTTTGATCGCTTGAAAGTATGTTCGCACCATTTGTATGTAATTGTAGGTATATGCTCAGTTTCAAATCTTCGGATATATATAGGACACGATCTCTGAGCTTTTCCTTCATAGCCGTTGTAAATCTTTTCAACAAATCCGTCCGTTGGAGAGGTAGACTTTATTGTTTTCTTTCTGAGCGTTGCAAGGCTGGATTCCCATAATTTAATCCATTTTTCGACCGTTGTGAAGACTTTGCATGTGAGGCGCCGAATCTTTTTGAATATAGTAAGATTAAAGTCTTCAAGGTGGGTCTGGATGAATTTATTTAATTCATATCCTTTGCGGGAATCTCTCCAATTTGTCTCTTCACGTTGCATGTGACTTTCCGTAATATTTGACTTTTCAACGCATGCTGACGTGGACTTGGAGTACTTGGCTGATCACAGGTAGGCTGATGTAAGTTAACTTCTCTGCAGTCTGGACCTCTCTGATGTTTACTGTTTGGGACTCGCCTGATCAGATGATCTGTCTGAGGTTACTTGACTGCAGTCTGGTCAAACATCTCTGATCATTTTTGTTGACCAGAACTTCTCTGATATGACTCGGCTGTACCTCTCTGATGAACTTAGCTGATCTTATGTACTTATCCGATTTTTAGCCTAACTTATTTTGGCCTATAGAAGATACTCATTTGTTTCTTCTTTACACTTTGCCAAGTTTTACACTTAACATAATTTGGCCTATGGAAGATACTCATTTGGTTCTTCCTTACATTTTTGCCAAGTAAGTATTTGAATTTATATTAATGACATCATCAAAATCTAACAAGTATTCCTAACATTCTCTCTCCTGTATATGTCATACTCAAGTGCCTTTAGTCAGGAAAGAGATCAACTGTGGAAATATCATTTATGTTACATGACACACGCATGGTTATGGTCTTAATGTCCCATTAGGCAGGGAGTGATCAAAATATTTTCAAATTCTTCTCCTTTCGGGTATATACTTTACCCAATGCTTCAAGTTCACCGACAATGCCAGTAAATCTGAGGTCAAGCTCCTCAAGCGTTTCGGAAGATTTCATTTTAAAAGACTCTAACTGCTGAGTTAGTTTATAAATTTTTTTTTTCGAGAGCTCATTTCCCTCGTAAATAAGCTTGAGTTTTTTCGAGATTGGCTTGTCTATCTTACAACTTTTTACTTTTGAGAATGTGCCTTTGTCGAGAGTGACAAATAGCGCATTTAGGTGATGTTGTCCAGGTTTGCACGCTTGCGACTATCGGTCGTCGATTGATCGGGATCCTTCTCGAGCATCTCCACATGAGGTTGTCCTTCTATTCTTGCGGCTGGATTGACATTCATAATCTTGATTTGTTCTTCCTGTATCATGAATATCATTTATTCGTGCATTGCTGTAGGATGGGTTTCTATCCTAATTCTCCAGTCATCAAATTCATTAATAGAGAACATAGGAACCTTGTTGATCATAGATGTTGTAACACCCCAAACTAGGCGGATATTACAGTGCCGTGAATCCCCGACTGGGACCCACCAGGCGAATGAAAATGATGAATTAAATAATATAATTGTAGTACCGAACCACATTATATTACCAAATACTCCGATGAGGAGTTTAAGTACAACACACCAGGACAATACCGAATACTAGTATATTTTATATGAAGATAAAATACACAACACTGAATGAAATGGAGTACCCAATTGAAAGTATGCAGCGGAAATTAAAGGACAACAACATGGATAACTGAAAGATCGGGGCCCCCTATCACTGGGACTCCTCGACGTCAACATGCTATTCCCGTGCTTTTGCCTTGCCATGACCTGAAAAACAGAATCCCGGTAAGTCGGTTACCTGAGAACAACAATCCTCAAGGGTTGAAAAATACACAATCATGATTTAACTGAAGTTATGAAATATCCTTAGTTATGAATTATGCTGAAGAGGGGTATCATAGTACGCCCGTAGTGTTCTGTGCAAGTGTACAAGACGAATGACCGGACACACCCGTCCTTGTACCTAATTAGTCTCACGGAGGTAATCTGTTACCGTGTGCACAGTCCAATGTATCACTCCCAATACATGGCCATAACGTGCCCGACTAAAAATTCCACACATCCGCACCCGGCCATGCAATATGAACCCGGAAGGTCATATAAACGAGAATGACCATAATGAATATCAATGAATAATAATAATCTGACAAAGTCAAGAATGACTGACAAAGTCAAAATGGACTTCCGCCAAAAAATGAAAATTATCGGAAAATCGAAATTGCGGATATTACATACTACCCCCCTTAGAAGAAGTTTCGTCCCGAAACTTAAAACAAGCAGGGAGAAGCAATATCCCGCCAGGAAAAATCAACGAGATACACACAAACAAGAATGATTACAATGAATGATAATGAATCGAAATCCAACAAGGATCAAGAATGACGCACCGGGGTGAAATGATAACGCAATGAGTGATAGCTCAAATGAAATGATTGGAACCATTGTTCTCCGTGAAGGGAATGATTAGTTTGATAATTATAAGTCTCAACGTGATTGATATATGATGAATGAATTGTACGAATGAATGAACGGCGATGAAATGAATGATTATACTATTACCGAGTAAGAATTAACTTGCTCAAAACCGGTGATAAATGTCCTATTGTATCACAGTTAAAGCAAACAACAGTCGAACTCGTCGTCTGAGATGAAGATGCTCTCCCAGCACGAAGACGACTAGAAAACGATCTCTTGGACGTCAGAGTCCGATGTCCCTCTGACAGCTCTTTCCATACTGAGGCAGGAAAGTCACATGATAATTACAGATCCCGTATGAAGATCCCATTATGATTACGAGACGAAATGATAACAATGAGCATACACGCTCTAACACAATGAATGCATTAATAATGCAATGAAATGATCGTCGACATGACGCCGGAATATGATAAGATCGCATGAAAGATTAAGTGAGGTGATAAGACTATCTGATGAAATTCCTGAAATGATTACCTTAAACAAGTTAACAAGGTTGAAAATTTGATTCACAAGATCAACAACTGAACCGTGAGATGGACTGGATGATTAATGAATTAACTGAACAATGAGATTGACTGAGTGATAATGAATTAACTGAGCGATGAGATTGACTGAGTGATGAATGAATTAACTGAGCAATGAGATTGACTGAGTGATGAATGAATTGATTGGACAATGAGATTGACAGAGTGATTAATGAATTAATCTGAACAATGAGATTGATTAAGTGATGAAGAAATTAACTGAGTGATGAATGAATTAACTGAGCAATGATATTGACTGGGTGATGAATGAATTAACCGAGTGATGAATGAATTAACTGGGTGATGAATGAATTAATTGAGTGATGAATGAATTAACTGAGCGATGAATGATATTGACTGAGTGATGAATGAATTAACTGAGTGATGAATGATATTGACTGAGTGATGAATGATATTGACTGAGTGATGAATGATATTGACTGAGTGATGAAAAACGGTAATGAGATTAAGCTGAGTTCCCATAGCACGATGAACCGATTTCCAAAATGAGACACGAATCACCCGTCACGATCAGAAACGATACTCTTAGGAGTACCGTGCAATCTCACTATCTCTTTGATGAACAGCTGGGCAAGTCTCTCGGGACCCCACGTATCCTTAATCTCAAGGAAATGAGCTGACTTAGTTAAGCGGTCCACGATCACCCAGATCGTATTCATGCCCCGACGACTCGTCGGCACTCTCGTGATGAAATCCATAGAAATGTCTTCCCACTTCCATTCTGGAATAGGGAGCGGTTTCAGCATACCCGCCAGTCGCTGATGCCAGACCTCGATCTCGGGTCTAAGGAATTCCTGCTGAAGCTCCTTCTGAACTGATAAACGAGCAAGCATCTGCTCCTGAATGAACTTATGACTCCAGGCGTAGGCGACAATGTTCGCCTTGCCTGGGTGGTAAAAGATCTCGATATCAAAATCTTTGATTAGTTCCAACCACCGTCTTTGTCGCATATTTAACTCCTTCTGAGTAAATATATATACTTCAACTCTTGTGATCAGTGAAGATCTGACAGGTGACGCCATAAAGGTAACGACGCAGGTGCATTAGTTAGCCCGAACGGTATAACTACGAACTCATAATGACCATAGCGTGTACGAAACGCCGTCCTTGCGATACCCGACTCTTGAATTCGCAGCTGATGATATCCAGATCTTTAGTCGACCTAGGAAAATATTGAATCTCCCTGAAGTTGATCTAAGAGATCATCAATACGGGGTAGAGGATACTAATCTTGATCATCACCCTGTTCAACTCCTGATAATTAATACACACACGAGACGAGCCATCCTTCTCCTTGACAGATCACACTGGTGCTCCTCACGGGGACGCACTCGGTCGGAGATAACCTTTCTCGAACTATTCCTCAAGTTGAATCTTCAACTCCTGCATTCTGATCGGGGCCATCTGATACGGTGCCTTCGATAACGGGGACGTACCGGCTCCAACTCACTCTTGAAATCCACTACTCTATGTGAAGGCAACCAGATAACTCGTCTAGAAATACATCGTCAATTGATGACAATGATACCACGAATGATTGAACATTTCGATTGCCCTAGAATGGTAAATCGATAAAAAGTGATACCAATAATGATTGAACAACTCGATTGCCTTAGAAAGGCCAATCGATGAAAATGATACCTGAATGTTTGAATAACTCGATTGCCTTAGAAAGGCCAATCGATGAAAATGATACAATGAATGATTGAATAACTCGATTGCCTTAGAAAGGCCAATCGATGAAAATGATACACTGAATGATTGAATAGCTCGATTGCCTTAGAGAGGCCAATCGATGAAAATGATACAATGAATGATTGAATAGCTCGATTGCCTTAGAAAGGCCAATCGATGAGAATGATGCAATGAATGATTGAATAACTCGATTGCCTTAGAAAGGCCAATCGATGAAAATGATGCAATGAATGATTGAATGACTCGATTGCCTTAGAAAGGCCAATCGATGAAAATGATACAATGAATGATTGAATAACTCGATTGCCTTAGAAAGGCCAATCGATGAAAATGATACACTGAATGATTGAATAGCTCGATTGCCTTAGAGAGGCCAATCGATGAAAATGATACAATGAATGATTGAATAGCTCGATTGCCTTAGAAAGGCCAATCGATGAAAATGATGCAATAAATGATTGCACAATTCGATTGCGGAATTTCTCTGCTTTCGTCATAATAATAATTCTTCTGGAACAATGGGGATTACTTCCCTGAAGCACACATTCGACAACCAACGACGGAAAGATAGCGACCAAACGCTTACAAACACTGAGGATAGTATCAAGACGATCCAACCAACTAATACCGAGAATTACATCGTCCTAAGATAAATTCACCACGATTAGGTCCACCAACCAATCGCGGTCACTAAGCTTACTTCGGTATGATTTCCGAAAATTCTTCCATCGTCAGGTAGACCGATGATATGAGGTCCACAAGCAATAGGACTATTCCAAAATAAGTCTATTCAACCATGATTCGAAAATGAATGAATGCGGTGTACCAGTATCAAAAGGTACACACAGGTTGAAATAAAATTACGAGTATACCTGAGATCATTCGGGCCACCGGATCGTCGATCCTCCTCATTACATGAATCCGGGACTTGCGGCCCCGACCGGACGCTCCGTCGATAAATATGAGCTCCGACTTTATTTGCTTCCATTGTCCTAAACGATGTTGACAGAGCGATCGATTACGAATCATTTGTTTGCTTGGGGCACGAGATGCGCGGAGCCGACTTGGAGTCCTTTCGGAAAAAACGGGCCTTATGCCCAAAATTCCCACAATTATAGCACGTGATAGACAGTTTCAGACACTTAGTGCTGTAATGACCCGGCGTTCCACAATTGTAATAGGTGATGGCCGAACTGGCCGCTCGGGACTGAGATCCTGCACGATTATGCACCGTAGGAGGTCGCTCAGAAACGATAGGACTCACACGAGGCTTCTTCAAGGTTGACTGACCGCCTTCGGATTGATTACGCTTCGTTGATTTCTTGCTGACAGATGAAGGTTGTTGTTCAGCACTTTCCTTAGCAGCTGGCTCATACGGGAGAGTTCTCTCGATTAATCCGGCCAGAGTGGTGCAATGATGACTGAGCAATTGCACATGGGTCATCATGACCTGCATAAAAGTGAGTGGATCAACCCGAACATCTTCTGATCGAGCCGAGTCCTGGGCACGATTTCCCGACAGCGAGTGATTATTTCTCGGGTTTCGGCCCGCACCGCGGCCTCTCCCCGTGCATCCCCTGACAGCTCTCCCCATACTGAAGTAGGAAGGTCGCATAATGATTATATTTCCCCGCATGATTATCACGTTATGATTATGTCATGAGATGATGAAAATGAGTATACATGCTCTAACTTAGTGATTATATGAATGATTTACTGAAGTGACATGATTATCTGATGAAATTCTTGAAATGATTATCTTGAATAACTTAACAAGATTAATAATATGATCATCCAGATCGACAACTGAGTAATGAAATGAATTGAGTAATTAATGAATTAACATGATCGTCCTGATCATTAACTGAGTAATGAAATGAATTAAGTGATTAATGTGTTAACATGATCGTACTGATCATTATCTGAGTAATGAAATGAATTAAGTGATTAATGAGTTAACATGATCGTCCTGATCATTAACTGAGTAATGAAATGAATTAGGTGATTAATGAGTTAACATGATCGTCCTGATCACAATGAATGATGATGTTTGAGGATTGTTAATTGATGAATGATGAATGAATAACTATTGCCAGAAATTATACCATGGCGTTAGAAATCTTACAGTTCTTTCGGTCTGATTGGCTCGGCATTTGCACAGGTCACACGTGACGCGAAAGTCCAATGATACTAGTCTAATGACGATGATTTCAAATGAGACATGACTCGGAAGGTAGTATTCAAAACCACGCTCTGATACCAACTCTGTAACACCCCAAACTAGGCGGATATTACAGTGCCGTGAATCCCCGACTGGGACCCACCAGGCGAATGAAAATGATGAATTAAATAATATAATTGTAGTACCGAACCACATTATATTACCAAATACTCCGATGAGGATTTTAAGTACAACACACCAGGACAATACCGAATACTAGTATATTTTATATGAAGATAAAATACACAACACTGAATGAAACGGAGTATCCAATTGAAAGTATGCAGCGGAAATTAAAGGACAACAACATGGATAACTGAAAGATCGGGCCCCCCTACTAGTATCACTGGGACTCCTCGACGTCAACATGCTATTCCCGTGCTTTTGCCTTGCCATGACCTGAAAAACAGAATCCCTAGCCGGGGTCAGTTACACAGAACAACAATCCTCAAGGGTTGAAAAATACACAATCATGATTTAACTGAAGTTATGAAATATCCTTAGTTATGAATTATGCTGAAGAGGGGTATCATAGTACGCCCGTAGTGTTCTGTGCAAGTGTACAAGACGAATGACCGGACACACCCGTCCTTGTACCTAATTAGTCTCACGGAGGTAATCTGTTACCGTGTGCACAGTTCAATGTATCACTCCCAATACATGGCCATAAAGTGCCCGACTAAAAATTCCACACATCCGCACCCGGCCATGCAATATGAACCCGGAAGGTCATATAAACGAGAATGACCATAATGAATATCAATGAATAATAATAATCTGACAAAGTCAAGAATGACTCACCGAGATGAAATGATAATGAAGTGATTGATAGTTTCAATGAAATGATTGGAACCGCCGTTCCTCGTTAATGAAGTGATTATTCGACAATTACAAGTCTCAATATGATTAATATAATGATGAATGAGTTATGATTATGAAAGATCAACAACAAAAGGAATGAATATCCTTTTAACCGAGTAAGAATTAACTTACACAATACCGATGACAATTATCCTTCCACGAACAAATGTCCTAAATGCGATGTCGGTCGCTCGAACAACCTTGAATAACACAATTACCAACAATCCATTCAACATACATATCAAACACGAATATAACGAACTCAACACGCCGATACGACTAAACCAAGTCCATTGAGGCATTATATCGAACACTGTGTGGCCAAACTTCGATTGTTAACAACCCAACCTTGATTATACCCACATCAAAACCCAAAAAGTGTTTCAATCCAACAAAACATCTTCCAAATGGTCAATAATCCAAAATGAATATCCAAATTCATGATTACTACAACAATTAATCGAAAACCCCCAATCCCAACTCAATATTCAAAGTGCTCTTGAATAATCCTTCAATAATATATTGAATCTTTATACAAACTCATAATCATATACATATCCTTTCATATAACATGATTTTAACGTCCAAAACATCATAACTCAACACAAAATCGAAATCCAAGATGTTGAAGAAATTACCTCTTGAAGATCCAACCACTTCGATCCGATGAAGAACAATGATTTGATGTTGATATAATCGATAAAGATCCTCAAAAACGCTTAGAAATCGAGTGGAATCGACCAAAAACTCCATTTCCCGATTTTTCCCATCGCCAGCCGCACCCGGGTGAAGAAATGATGAAAAAATGACGGTTTGGACGGTCACAGCCTATATATGGCCGACCGGGTTACGGCCGTAACCGGCAGGGACTTACGGCCGTAACCGGCATTCGTCAAAACCCGCCCAGCCCCAGCCGATCGCTTACGGCCGTAACCGACAAGGACTTACGGCCGTAACTCGGCACTTACGGCCGTGCAGCGATTCCTTACGGCCGTAATCGCATTCGCCAGAAGTCGCACGGCACTCGTCTGGCCGTAACTCGGCCCTACGGCCGTAGAATCGCATCCGTCAGAAGCCGCACAGCACCGTCTGGCCAGAATCTCGGCTTACGGCCGTAACGGCATTCGTCAATCCATGCACCAAGCACGACGGCCAGAATCGGCACCTTACGGCCGTAACTCGGCGAGCAAAGCCGGCTCGGCGTGGCCACTCCGACGGCCCGACGACCCCGAAACCCGAACCTGAATACGAATCGAAGATATGGTTACGACATACTCGCAAAGACGCATCCAAGCGTTAAGAGAACACACGATTCCGACCACCCGAAGGCTCGAAATTCGACTACCGAAAGTAATTACCCCAAACTTTGGGAAATTACGAAAATGGCCCAAAACGTCCGAAATACACGACACGCGATCGAAACACCAAGCCAAAGCTCGCAACATAAATAATAACATTAAATGAACTTACGAGAAACTCGAAACAACAGTTTTGGACGAGATTTGCAAGAATCGAACTCAAGTGCGGAAAAGCCGTTTAAGAATATGGATCTCAACAAAACGATACCGAAACGAACTCGGATGACAAAAGGTACAGAATTAATCATTCCCAGAATGACGATACGGTCATGAGCGAGTCGTCAAAACGGACTTCCGCTAAAAAATGAAAATTATCGGAAAATCGAAATTGCGGATATTACAGATGTATCCATGATAGAAATAGGATTAATGATGAAGATACGAAAATAAAGTTTTCAAAAAGCTAGTGATTTTTGTGGATCTGATACAGTTTAAAAATCGAGTGATTCTTTGTAGAATCAGCCGCTCCGCTACCACTTGTTGTCCACACGGTATATAATAAATAGCTTAGAAGGGGGGGTGAATAAGCTATATATTTTTCGAAGTTATTTGCGTAGCGGAAGTCCAATATTGAGTTGATGTAAATACAACAACTAAGTATTCTCCTTTTTGCTTAGTGCATACAGGTTTTTTGAAATATGAATACTTAAATCACACATGCAGATATGAAAACAATAAATGACAGAATATAAATACACACAGATCTAAGTGGTTCTAGGTAAACCCCTCTAAGTCCACTGGTCCTCCACACAGGAGTAAGGTGCTTATTAAAATCACGGCATACACAACTATGTGACTAAAACTAAACGCGTCGTTGTATCGTTCACATAGATCGATACAGCCGATAGAGATTGGGCCATTCATACATATTGGCTTGGCTTCTTTGACTTTCTTTTTATCACACAGATCGGAGCTTCGTCTTCACTGCTATTTATCCCACACAGGTTAGAAGTAGCAAGTCTTAGTCCACACAGGGCTAAGTTGATCTCAGCTAAAGATTTTTTAAAATAAGGTCAAACAGCAGTTGTATGATTTGGCATGCGTTCGCTGTAAGGTGTGTTGTTTGCATTGAGGATTTTGTATATTTCTTATCTTGATGAAGCTGTATGCTCAAGGAAATATATTGCTCTTTGAAAGATTAATATTCAGATTGTCAGAGTGAATGCGTCAGATGGTTAAGTTCAGTAAGTAAGCAATGTCCTCTTGTTTGGGGCTATTTATAACCTTAGAAATAGATCCGTTATAAATGTAGTCGTTAGCCGGTTGGTCAGATTGAGACTACACTGCTTGGTGGATTCAGAATGTTTGAACTAGGTTCTTTGCATGTGACTCGGCTGCAAAAGCAATTCCTTTCTCTGCTGGCTCACTAGATGATGAATAAGGAAGTTCAAACTCAAATGCCTTGAGGTCTGAGAATATCTCTTGGATCTTTATTTTGTTGAGATCCTTTGATTCCTTCATGGCTATTGCCTTCATGCTCCATTCTGGGGTGAGAGACCTTAGAACTTTTAGTACCATCTCTCGGTTTGCATAATTTTTACCAAGAGAATTGATTTCGTTTATGATTGCAGTGAATCTGATCTCCACTTTGTTTATGGTATCTCCATTCTTCATCTTAAAATTGTCAAACTTTCGAATAAATATTGACAATTTGTTTTTTTATTAGCTCAGTTCCTTCACACATTACAAATGGGAATGGTAAATATAATATGGGATATAATATTTCTTACAGGATTAAATAATAGGTGATATATAATATAAGATATTATTTAATAAGTTGAAGGGTAACTAAACAAATACTAGAGTTTGACTCTAGGGGTTACTTAGCATAAATAATGGGTCTTGGACAAGGAGTTGGTATAATATTAAAAATTATACAACCCTAATTGTGTGTAAAAAAATCGGCCCTCCCCTCTTTTAACCGCCGAACTATTTTCTGTCCAACAAGTTCGGTTCGGCCATCCTCGTCTTCTTCTCATAGTTGATTTTGATCAACAGTACAAATCCTTCTATCAAGGAATTATTTGTTGTACTATTTATCAACTTGTACCAAATGTTCGTGTGTGGATCACCGAAAGAGGAAGACGATTTTCATCAGCTTCTGGTTTGGGTTCATTTCTGTTCTTTAGATTAAGGTAATTCGATGAAATCTTTATAAATTAATTAAATTACTGCATGAAGATCCTCGTCTGGGTTTTTCGATAATTATTCCGCTGCATTTTTTCTCAAATTTATTGTATTAGATACACGTAAAACCCAACACATATTTCTATGGAAGTTGTTTATGAACCACTTCTCATCCAATAGAACACTCATAACAATTGTATTACAAAATAATTGGTTGAGTTGTTCAATGGTCGGATGCTGGTCCCATCCACTCCTCTCAACTAACTCCTTGAGAGCAATAAAGCTAAGGCACCTCAAACGTCTCTAATCTTTATATGCAGGTATAATGGAAAGATTGAAGGTATGTTTCTTTACCATTTTAAGTTGCTCCTTGTTAAGCTAGAATAAATTGTGTTCTTTTATATTGAGCTTGTAGTAGATGTGTGCTTCCATAATTATGTATTGCTCTTCGGCTTCTGCCTCCTCATGAGTGCTAGGAAGCTCCAACAGTGGTGCAGAAGGTATGGGGTTGTCTTCCTCCTCTTTTTCTATCCGGGCCAACTAGGTTGTCTGAGCTGCTGGCACTTCAGTTGGGATGGTTTGAGTGTCAGTTGGGATACAAGACTCATCTGTCATCTCAGCTGCTGGAATATTAGCACAAGACTCAATTGGGTAATCAAGTAGTCCTTTAATTCTTTTTTGTTGTAGATTTAGGTGAGGATTCGATGATGACGACTTTCTTATTTTCGGGAGACTTCCTCTTCCTGAAATGTACATACAGTGGAAGATTGTCGCTATCTTTATCATCTTCTTGTTGGGAAGGTGCCATGATTGGTTGTTCCTTAGCAACAGGTAACTTATCTGACAGGATATTGGCTACATTGATTTCATCTGGGAACAGCTCAGTTGGGATCTCAGCTATGGATAAGATAGCTTTTGCTGATTCCACCTCTATTTCGTTATTGGATTCAGACGCTATTTTTTACGATGATGTGTCTGTTTACATTTTAACCAGCATCTCTTCATCTCGAGGTTGCTGTATCGACAGGGCCTCCAGTGCAGCTGCGTCTAAATGCCCAAGGTGCTCCAGAATCCAGCATTTCACTTTGTTGATGTTAAATTTTTCTGCCTTGCCTTTGGCCATTCCCAGGTGCTCCAGAATCCAGCTGATTTTAGTACGACTAGTCAATTTCTAGCTGAATTTCTTATTAGTACTATCCCAACTGACCTTATTCATCTCTTTTACTAACTACCTGAAGATATAGTCAGGCCAGTTAATCCTCTGTTTTTGCATCATTGCCCCCATGACGGTATATTTTGATGTGGACATCTGATCAAAACTACCAGACATGCCCATTACTCTTTTGGGTCATGTCCATTATGAATCGGAATTCCTTTTAGATATCTGCTTTCTTTGCAGTGTTCTTCATTTTGTTCAGCTGTTTTGGCATCTTAATCCATTGTTAGATGTACAAATGATTTTGTTTTAGAGACTCCACCGCTATTCCATAGTTCTTCATTCCGAAAGCATCGGAGATAGTTTGTTGCTTGATGATGATGCTTTCTCCAAAGATCGAGCTTTCTATGCCTTGTTTAGTTACTCATGCTTACTTGAAAAATCAAATCACTTCCTTGCATATTTCATAATGGAAGATACCATTTTTCTTTATTTTTATGATCAGGTCCGCCATGGGATTGATTGTTGTTGGGCTCCAAAAGTCCGATGAAATCCACCATGATGCTGAAAAAGATTTGCTCCTTCACGACCTTCAAGTTGATGTTCTTGAAATAAGTCTCGTAATCTATTTCTGCAGTTTGAAAGTGTTTTCAGTGTAGAGAAGAGTTCAAATTTTTGCTATTGGAAAACCAGGGTTCTTGCTCTGAGATTGAAGACGATAAGTTTGTCTTGGTAGTTTCAACCATTTTAAATAATGAATGTTTTGAAGTTGGTTTTAAAGAATATTTAACACTGAAGTGGCGGCTCGACTTTTTCGAAAATGTGCGGCAGTTATTGGACAACATGGGGAAGACACGGTGTATTTAAAGTCATGCATATTAATCCCCATATGGTTTTAAATGAGATAAAATAATGTTACTGAGATTAGAAACTTAGATGGTTGACTGTTTGACTTCTGATCCATCTGAGTTTTGATCCTAGCTTAATTTTTGTATCATCTAGGTTCTTTTATCCCAGCTGAGTTTTTGCATCAGCTGGGATCTTTGATTCTGGCTGAGTTTCCGTATCAGCTATGTTCTTTGATCCTGGTTGAGTTTATGCATGAGATAGGTTCTTTGATCCTGGCTGAGTTTCTACCTCAGCTAGGTTTTTTATCCTGGCTGAGTTTCTGCATCAGTTAGGTTCTTAGCTAGGCACTTGATTCCCAGTCTAAAGTCCAAGATCCCTGCTTAGTTCAAGAAATCTTTCTTCCGGCAAAGGCTTGGTGAATATATCAGCTATCTGATATTCAATGCTGACTCATTCCACTCGTACTCTTTTGTTAATCACATGATCTCTGATAAAGTGATGCTTGACGATGCGCTTTATTCTGGAATGTAGCACTAGATTGTTCGTAATAGTAATTGCATATTGTTGTCACACCATATCGGGACTTCATTTGCTACAATATTGTAGTCCCTTAACTATTATCTGATCCATAGAATTTCAGCACTACAGCTGCCTGTAGCTAGGTATTCCTTTATGTATTTGGCTTCACTGATGACGATACCTTTTCAACCCATTTGACTTGTAAACCAAGAAAGAAATTTAGTTTACCCATCATGCTCATTTCAAATTCTCCCTGCATAAGATTTGAGATTTTTTCACATAATTCAACCGATGATATCATCCACATATATCTGAACGAGTAATATATGGTCTTCATGTTCAATGTTGAATAGTACTTGTCCACATTTCCTTTGCTGAATCCATTTTTCTTAAAAAATATGGATAGTGTCTCATACCAGGTTTTGGTGCCTGTTTGAGTCCATATAAGGCTTTCAGCAATTTGTACACCTTGTCTCCTTTGACAAAACTAGGAGGCTATTCTACATATACTTCTTCTTCGAGTACTCCACTGGGGAAGGCGCTCTTTGTAACACCCCCAAGATATTCGAGGTGTATTACAGCGCCGTGGACCCCTACATGGGACCCACCAAGCTAACACAAGAAAACACCCCTCGACTACCATCTCGGTTAGCAAGGAAACAATTGTTAACAACAAGAACATAAAACAACACGTCCGGTACAACCGGCATAATAAACATCAACCGACAAATACGGTAACTCCAACGAAGTCCAAACACAATTGGAAAGGAAAAGCCTAAGTACTCGCGAGTACAATCTATAAGTTTACAATTTGGAAAACATCCACATCAAAAGAGACAGTAGGAAATAACAAGACTCAAATTTGCACATGTCAACAACCTTGGCCGACATCCTCGTACCATCCCGGGCCGTCAAATGCGGATGAACATAACTCGAAATCCATAACAAGAATTTCCCGACAACGGGTCCCCAAAGGGGTTAGCAATTACGCTAGTACAAGTATTCAAGGCAAACCAATCGCTTACACATTTCATAGTACATGCACCAATATCATTTTCAAAAGTCAAAACCAGACATGTCTTTTCCTAAACAAACAGTCAAACAATTTGCCTTGAGAACAGGGCGGCAGCATACATTCTCACTCGAGGCCTCATAGGGACCCTACCGAGTTGGCTACAATTACAAAAAACAAAATTACGCACACGCTATGCCGTGAGAACAGGGCGGCAGCATACATTCTCACTGGGCCTCACAAGGACCCTAACGAGTCAAGAAGGGTACGAAACTCGTGAAATCCAGGGCGGCAAAGATAGATTTCCTCCTTGACCCGTCGGCCAACACAAGGTGAGTTACACACAAGTAATATACATCACCATTTCATGTTAAGCTTAAAGGTTTCCAAAAATACTTGCCTTGAATTATTGACGACGCAACGAACGGAAAGGAAAGTCACCGACGAACGCTAGGAACCAATGAAACCGAACCTAACGATTCGAAGAATACAATCACAACCATTTATAAATGAATACGGAATTGGAATACACCCGAAAACCCGCCTACGATTCATGTATATTCGTATATAAACAACAACGAGGGCGGACCACAACCAAACCCTCTCGATTCCGTAAAAATCACGAAATATACCATGAATCCGTAGGGAAACTAAGAATACCAACAAGATTAATCATATCCACAAAATAAGAAAAGTATGGGCAAGGTACTTGCCTCGATATCACGAGAAATGGAAAAGTGAACGGATACGGCCGGGTAGCCCTCAAATTCCCGAACACTATCTAGAATGTGATAGCACCTAAATTACTACGGGAAAACACCATATGAATCATCAACACCAACGGAATTCAACATCGGAATCATCGAGCACCTATAATCCTCCGTAGGGAATAATAAAACATGATTACGACGAGAATCAAGGCCAAAAACAACGGAAATCCCAACAAACTATCAAAGGGAACTCATTCGAACATTTAATCGAACATTAAATGTTCAAGACCCTTCAAGAACAAAGAAATCACCTCTCGGGTCGAACGAACCAAAGATACGAGTATCCAATCCGTAGAACAAGTTCAAAACAACGTTTATACAACAACTAATTGATCAAAAACGGATTGGAATCGAAATCAAAAAGGAAAATCCCCAAATCTACAAAAACAAGGGTTCAAGCCACAATACCTTGATTTGGATGAAGGATTCAAGTAGAGATCGAAAATCTTCAACAAGACTTGAGGAGGATAATCTCTACAAGTTTTGGAGCACTCAAATCGCCCAAAATCGCCATCAAATCGCCTAAGATGAAGGAGGAAGAAGAGAGGAGAAAAATGAAGTTTTTCTCTCGCAAATCCGCTAAAAACGCAGAAAAGCCCGTGTGCCGCGCCCGGGCCAAGAAAACGCCCAGGAATTAGCTTAGTGCCGCGGCACACTCAGTGCCGCGGCACACGCATGACCCCTTCAACACCAAAAAGGCACATCGTGCGCCTTCGCTATTTCGACCATAACTCCTTCGTCTGGACTCCGATTGACTCACCGCTTGAACCATTGGAAAGCTAACTTGATTCTCTACAATGTTGCAAAGATTCAGAATTTTTGGAGTTTCCAAGAATTAATGGTGACTTTACAAAGTCGAACTCCCACGTGAAAAGTCGATTAAGGACACGGAACTCAACAAAACGACACCAAACGAACTCGGATGACAAAAAGTGCAGAATTAATCATTCTCGGAATGACGAAACGGTCATGATAGAGTTGTCAAAATGAACTTCCTCCAAAAAGAAAATTACCGAATTGAAATTGCGGATATTACATTCTACCCTCCTTAAAAGAAGTTTCGTCCCGAAACTTAAAACAAGTAGGGGGAAGCAATATACCCGCCAGGAAAACTCGACGAGATACACAAAAATAGAAAACTCGCGCCCAACGGCGAAACGCTGCAAGAAACGCAAAGAGACATACGGCGTGAAAACACGCTCCACGACGACCAACACAACGTCGCAGTTAGGGATACAATAAAACCAACAAATGACAAGTTTCATCGAACGGATAATATAGCCAAGTCAATTATCCGACAATCACAAAACACAACGAACGAAAGTCAGTATGATTGACCAACCCAATGGTACATCAATCGAAACGCGAGCCAATCGCTGAACTAATACGGAATTCCACCGCCCAAGGGTTGGAAGATCGAAAACGAGACTAATTTCCCAAACTTAAGGGAATTAGGAATGAGCCTGAATGCTCAACGATCACGAAACGAGGACAAAAACCGAACAAACAAACGACCGAACCGCAACGATCGAGACAACAAAAAGCGAACAATCATGTTCGAATCACGAAGAACAATAAAATTCAAACAACAACTCCAAGGTTCACGTCTCGACTCGAGACAATATATGGTCCGGTGAAAACAACAACGTATGCATCCACATAAGATCCACATGAAAGGGAATAGAAATTGAAAAGTCACAACGACAAACGAGTTATTCCGAAATGATGCCACACTCGTTCGATAAACAAAAACAAGGGGCAGGACAAGCTCAGAAATGTCAACGAACATAAATGAGTCGACAAAGTAGAATATACAGAAGTTCAAAATCCGATCCCTTCGAATAAAAGGACTAGTAGAACCAAATGATGTTACTCCCGAACAAGGTTCACAAGAATCGAACCGAACTCGAAAAAAAATCACATCGATAACCAGATCGGCCCACAACAAGATCACAGCTCGTTCGAACGATGAAACCGAAATACAGAACAAGTTCATAAAGTGTCAACGAACATGAGCGAATCGATAGACTGGAGAAAGAGAAAATACAGAAGTCAAAATAGTACGGGCATTACTTTTGACCTCGCCCCCGAAACTCACAACAACGGAACCAAGGTAACAATACAATAAGCAACCGACACAACGTGGAACAATCACCGATGCACACAATCATACCAACCCGATCTCTAGCTCGCATATATATGCGATAACGCATAAACCGCTACGAGGCGACAACATCCAATACCAATCTCACACCCCTCGCAGAGGCTACCACGACAACTGTGTGGCGAACGACTCAACGCTCACACCACCAATTCAACAACAACTCGGGGGTTAACACCCTAACGAGAGCACGGACATCACACATATATTCCCGGACCACAAATAGGAATGATAGGTTTTGAAAACGAAAACCATCTTTTGAAAATAACTTGCAAGCACCAGTTGATCTTGAGTATCATATATCAAAAAAATAGTACAAACATCATCATCGGGACTTAAAAAAAAAGATCATCTTGCGTTTGAAAAAAAAATGAAGACACCTTTCGTTAAATTAAAACTTTTCAGCTATATTCGACCTTCGGGTCTAAGCGAATGCATTTCTAAATCATTAGAAATATTTCAAAATATTTTGATCCTCAAAGTAGAATAATTTTGAAACATAGCGTGGCACTAGTAGGCATCTTGAGAGCACTGTGAGAAAATAATTTATTTTAAAAGTACGTCTCGAGGTTTATTTTCTAAGATACTCAAGGTTTTTCAGAAGTACAATAGGCCAAAATGCCCAAAATTCGCACGTATCAACATTCACTTAAACACATCATATCACACGCATCAAATCGCTCAAAATGACGACAATGATATACAATCCTTAGGATATGTTTAACAACATTGTTAAAACAACAATCGGTTTATCAAAACTGGATGGAAAACGATATCAAGAACAAAACTCCAAAAAGTCAACTCTAGGGATTCAAGAAAATACCTAGATTCGGCGAAGAACAATGGATTAGATGATGTTAAAAATCATCTAGGATACTCCAAAACACCTTTGGATGGAAGAAAAATCAGCCCAGATGCGAAACCGAGTCGCTACGTCTCAAAATCATGGAGGAAGAAGAAGAAATGAAGAAAAATGCAACTTCTAGACTGGTGTCCAGTATTTATACTGGACACAATTAGCGTGCGCTAATCATTAAGGTTAGCGTGCGCTATCACGGCACCAAACAAAACTCCTGACCAAAAATACACAGTTAGCGTGCGCTAACCCCAAGTGTTAGCGTGCGCGAACGAGAACTTCGATCACCCGGTAGCTCTGGATTGCCACGAACTACTGTAGCGGCGCTATCCTCCCCTTAGCGTGCTACCAACGCACTATTGCGCGCTAGCCGCAAGGCATAGCGTGCGCTAATGACCCACAGAGACAACAACAGAACATATCCGAAAAGTTACATGCCGTAAACCTTTCTCACACGGGTTTACTGTGCTAAGCACAATTTCCCATGTCATTTCGAAAATGCTAAAAAGACCAATGACGGTAATATTTTTCCAAAGCTCACAAAATCATTTGTCAAACCATCATGAAATATTCAAGGCCAAAATGCCAAAACTTGATTCAAGGAATCGGTTTTACGAAATAAAACTCAGTTTGCAAAATACCGAAAGCCGTTTGAAAGAACTCACGCAGCGGATAAAATACAGTACGAAAATACATCAACAGAGACGACACTCCTCGTATAAATCAAATACGAGAGTCTAATAAACACATATCGTGAAATCAAAATTCACAGAAGGATTCCATCATTTAACAACTAATCAAACAAATAACTCGTGTCACACGAGGCACAACACAAAGAAGGGAGTTTAACATCCATAGGTCGCACGTAAGTGACGACCACCCCTCGATACTAATCACGACCAATGATCTCAAATGATGCGTCGCGATGTGACTGAGTCAGACAAAATCCGACAAGACAAAACTCAACAAACACAACTTGACTCGACAGCCTAGGTTTCCCCAGGCTAATCTGATTTTAAAATCGTATACTCTAGTTATTCGAAAATAAAACCGATAAGTTAAAAATCGTTTTCAAGACCCTTTCAAATACAACAAGGGCTTAACAGTGGTGGCATTTTATAAAATGTCCTAAAACACTTTTAAACACGACCTTTAAATACGACACAAGGTTTTATTTGAAAATACAAGGCTGGCTCGCCCAAATTCATGTCACTTTTCAAAAACCCACAATACGATCAAGTCTCAGAGATTTTCAAGCATGCACGCCGCATGTATTATTATTAATAGAAACACATTGGTTGTAAATAACAATAATTAGCCAAGTACCAACAATTTCCGAACACACGCATATACGGCATTCAAAAATCACCAGTTCAACAAGCACAACTCGGGAATACTAATTCCAAGCATATGTCAAACTGTCTCTTCAAGTTTAACAGTGTAACCAAAGATCACCGATTTGGACATATGTCGAAACCAACTATGTGAGTTTCTCAACAAACTATGCCATCAATACCTATACCGGAACATATCAATGTTCAAAACTTCTACAACATACTGCACCCTTCGGTGTCCAACTCATCGGTACATTCGGCTCAACATACATTTAGTATATCGCAATTACCAAACGCAGATTCCATCACACAGCAAAAGACTAGAGAGTCAAGCCCTCTCACAATATACCACGGAGCAAAACTCGGATCTTTCGATCACCAACGATCCCACCAATGCTAGGAAGTTTAGCGATGGAAGGCTCGCAAAACGACAAACGGTCAAGCCCAGAACGACGCACATACTCCAGAGAGATAAAGAACTGTGCAATACTAGAATCAAAAGTGCACGAACCGGATGGATCGAAAAACAACTCGACGATAAGTACGAGAGAGGCAATCACAGTTCAAGAAGTGGAATTTCAATACGAGAAAACAAGAGAATCGAGTAAGGAAAACTTACGAGCACTGGATGTACCGAGATGCGGCGGTGTGACAATGTGCAAAACAAAACACAATTAGACCCAAATAACCAACAAGCCTAGGTATCCATAAACCTAGAGCTCTGATACCATTTTCTGTAACACCCCCAAGATATTCGAGGTGTATTACAGCGCCGTGGACCCCTACATGGGACCCACCAGGCTAACACAAGAAAACACCCCTCGACTAACCATCTCGGTTAGCAAGGAAACAATTGTTAACAACAAGAACATAAAACAACACGTCCGGTACAACCGGCATAATAAACATCAACCGACAAATACGGTAACTCCAACGAAGTCCAAACACAATTGGAAAGGAAAAGCCTAAGTACTCGCGAGTACAATCTATAAGTTTACAATTTGGAAAACATCCACATCAAAAGAGACAGTAGGAAATAACAAGACTCAAATTTGCACATGTCAACAACCTTGGCCGACATCCTCGTACCATCCCAGCGCCCGCTCGTCTGGATGAACATAACCTGAAATCCATAACAAGAATTTCCCCGACAACGGGTCCCCAAAGGGGTTAGCAATTACGCTAGTACAAGTATTCAAGGCAAACCAATCGCTTACACATTTCATAGTACATGCACCAATATCATTTTCAAAAGTCAAAACCAGACATGTCTTTTCCGGAAACAAACAGTCAAACAATTTGCCTTGAGAACAGGGCGGCAGCATACATTCTCACTCGAGGCCTCATAGGGACCCTACCGAGTTGGCTACAATTACAGAAAAACAAAATTACGCACACGCTATGCCGTGAGAACAGGGCGGCAGCATACATTCTCACTCGGGGCCTCACAAGGACCCTAACGAGTTGGCTAGCGGTACGAAACTCGTGAAATCCAGGGCGGCAGCATAGATTTCCCTCCTTGACCCCGTCGGGCCAACACAAGGTGAGTTACACACAAGTAATATACATCACCATTTCATGTTAAGCTTAAAGGTTTCCAAAAATACTTGCCTTGAATTATTGACGACGCAACGAATGGAAAGGAAAGTCACCGACGAACGCTAGGAACCAATGAAACCGAACCTAACGATTCGAAGAATACAATCACAACCATTTATAAATGAATACGGAATTGGAATACACCCGAAAACCCGCCTACGATTCATGTATATTCGTATATAAACAACAACGAGGGCGGACCACAACCAAACCCTCTCGATTCCGTAAAAATCACGAAATATACCATGAATCCGTAGGGAAACTAAGAATACCAACAAGATTAATCATATCCACAAAATAAGAAAAGTATGGGCAAGGTACTTGCCTCGATATCACGAGAAATGGAAAAGTGAACGGATACTGGTAGCCCTCAAATTCCCGAACACTATCTAGAATGTGATAGCACCGAAATTACTACGGGAAAACACCATATGAATCATCAACACCAACGGAATTCAACATCAGAATCATCGAGCACCTATAATCCTCCGTAGGGAATAATAAAACATGATTACGACGAGAATCAAGGCCAAAAACAACGGAAATCCCAACAAACTATCAAAGGGAACTCATTCGAACATTTAATCGAACATTAAATGTTCAAGACCCTTCAAGAACAACGAAATCACCTCTCGGGTCGAACGAACCAAAGATACGAGTATCCAATCCGTAGAACAAGTTCAAAACAACGTTTATACAACAACTAATTGATCAAAAACGGATTGGAATCGAAATCAAAAAGGAAAATCCCCAAATCTACAAAAACAAGGGTTCAAGCCACAATACCTTGATTTGGATGAAGGATTCAAGTAGAGATCGAAAATCTTCAACAAGACTTGAGGAGGATAATCTCTACAAGTTTTGGAGCACTCAAATCGCCCAAAATCGCCATCAAATCGCCTAAGTTGAAGGAGGAAGAAGAGAGGAGAAAAAATGAAGTTTTTCTCCTCGCAAATCTGCTAAAAAAACGCAGAAAAAGCCCGTGAATTAGCTTAGTGCCGCGGCACAGCCTGAGTGTGCCGCGGCACACGGTACAGCCCCCTTCAACACCAAAAAGGCACATCGTGCAGTCTTCGCTATTTCGACCATAACTCCTTCGTCTGGACTCTGATTGACTCACCGTTTGAACCATTGGAAAGCTAACTTGATTCTCTATAATTTTGCAAAGATTCAGAATTTTTGGAGTTTCCAAGAATTAATGGTGACTTTACAAAGTCGAACTCCCACGTGAAAAAGCCGATTAAAGACACGGAACTCAACAAAACGACACCGAAACGAACTCGGATGACAAAAAGTGCAGAATTAATCATTCTCGGAATGACGAAAAGGTCATGATAGAGTTGTCAAAATGAACTTCCTCCGAAAAAAGAAAATTACCGAAATACGAAATTGCGGATATTACACTCTTCAAATCCATTTGATACACTTCTAGTCTCTTGAAGGCTGCATAGGCAAGAAATAGCCTTATTGCTTCCAACCTTGCTACTGGTGTATAAGTTTCATCATAATCTAGTCCATAACAGTGAGCATATCCTTTTGCAATCAATCTCACTTTATTCCTAACAACAACTCCATCTTCATCACATTTGTTCTTGTAGACCCACTTGGTGTCAAAGATTTTCTTGTGGTATGGTCTGTCTACTAGCTACCACACATTATTTCTCTCCATTCAGTTTAGTTCTTCTTGATCTGTCTACTAGCTCCCATACGTTCACTACAGCATTTTTTACTTTAGGCAACACCGAAAGTTTCAACAGTTAGAAAACCATTGCCTATAGATGGAATAAGCAATGGTTTTTTGTGTGTGGACAATAAATATGAATAATCGACGGTTTTCTTGGTAAGTGTTGCATATTAACCTAAGGTCTTGTATAGGCAACATTTAAATAAACGTTGTTAAAAAAGAGCACACTTTTTATGTGTTGCCTTAAACTTCATTAAAAACCCGTTCCTGAAAACATTGTACTAAAAAATTGAACCAAGAGTGTGTAGCGCCTAAAAGCAATTATTTAGCGCCAACCCCTAATATTCACTCACTAAGACCTAATATTCACCAAAAGCCACTCAACACCTGCACTAATATAGGACTTCATCATCTTGTTAGAAATATGCCCTCGAATGCCACTCAGAGGATGAGAGAGTAGGGGCATTGTACTTGTAATTATGGAATAATTAATAAAAAGCAATATGATTCATTCACTGTTTATTGTATTTCAAATGCATTCTTGATTTGGTAAACATTGAAGTGAAGTCCATGTAAATAAGAGCGAACATTCAACTCTCGTTATCGGATAAGAGAAAATGCACTGGAAGTGTTTAAAGTTTATTTACGTAAACTATTCGCAAGTCGATAAACTTAATTGGGCATTAAGTTTTGAGTAAGACTTGTATAACTGATGCTAGTGCATGTGCATGTCTTGATAGCTTAGTTATAAGTATATTGGTGGGACCAGTACACACGGTATTCACTCTTGGAGAGTCGATGATGAATCGAAAGGTTGTGATAGTATACGTGGACCTTTGACTTGAGGGTTCAGTAGGAGATGTGCATCTGACGTTTAGTTTGTCATTAGAGTAGTTAGATTCATTTGTTTAATCACTGAGTCAACCTCGAAGTGTGGACTATACGGACAGGTAGCAGTCTTTACTGTACACCAAGAAAGGATTCTATCTCCTGTTAGTGACCAGGCGAATGTCTTATACGATTAATGGCCAATAAGATCATAAGTCTATGGCCAAAGCATTCCGATCTAGTCGTGTTGGATACACTAGTAATTAGTCGGTCTTGATTTGCGTTAACACATGTATAGTGTCTAGTCAACAGTAGGGTTTGACTATGCTGTGACCCGAAGACTTGACCGGGACATCTGATGAATACATATATGGTATTCACAATATAATGGTTCTGGAATGATCCCTTCATTCGTTCTCAATTGGTATTTTATAGTGCGGCCCGCTAGGCTAGTTAAGTGCTGCCCGCACTCATTGGTTCCTCCCAATGCTGGCTGAGACGGACCTACAGAGTCGCGCATCAGGATCGTTGACGGATAAATAAAAATTTATCACCTCTCTATTAATATTATATATTGGATATCTAATTATGATTTATTGGATAAATCAAATAGAGTCTTATGAATTGAAGTTAATTTGTTGGGTAATTAATTTAATTCATAACTAATATTTCTTAGAGAAATATATTTGTATTTGATATAATTAATTAATTGGATTAATTAATTAGTATAAATACATTGGAGATAAAATGAACTGTATTTAACGGAGTCGTTTGAAGAACGTCCGGTACACGAGCCGAGTGACTCAGCTCCTTTCCTAGAAATTTCCATATGCCCCCCCCCCTCATGTTACTTGGTGGTTTTTATTTTGTTGTTTTGTGATAAATAAATCCCACCATGATATGTCAACACATGGTGCCAAATATCACTTGATATGGTGGGATCACTTAATCACATTATATAACAAAACTCATCTCACCACCACCACTGTGCATGCTACGGCCGAACCATCATTGAGAGGAGGGAGAAATTTTCACTTGTTCATCATTTTAGAAGTGAAAAACAAGTAAGAAAAATAGGATAGAAAAATTCCTACGACACTTCCTAGCCGTGTTCTTCATAGAACGGAGTCTTGTAGATTTTTTCGGTCAAGTTCCGATGCATGTGAAGTAGAGACATCGGGCTTTTGGTGTTTGCAATGAAGGGATTTCATGCTCATGTTTGGGTTCGTGATCATCATCAACATACGAAAATATTATCAAAGGCTTCAAAGGTATGGGACTCTGATCCTTTTATCTTCGTTGATTTTTTTGTATATACATTACTTGATCGATCCTGTTTGGGATTCTTTATTGTGTATTATTATTCCGCTGTGTATTCGTTTTTGTATCCGGAATCCCAATAGTGGTATCAGATAGAGGTCAATGATACTGTATATACGATTATTTGTGCATTTTGAATGCTATTGGATGATGTTTATGATTCATCATTATTGGTATAATCGGAGATATTTAATTGTTCGTTGTAGATTTTGTTTCTATGATTTTATGTGAATTATAAATCTATAAGATTTTATTTTATTGATTTATAAGTCCAACATAAAAGTTAGAAACATCACGTTTTGGAAGTAAGCCAAAAAACGAGCCGAACGGAGGTCGGACTCGGTAGTCTTGGGCTGCTAGAGTCACTGCCAGGCCGTGCACGGCAAGTTGGCTGACAGGAGGCCTGATACCCGGATAGTAGCAGGCAGGTGACTCGCTCCAGCGGGTCCCCCTTGGCCAACCCCCTTTTTGGGCTCGGTTTGCGGGCTGGGCCCGTTCCGACTTGTCCGGGACTTCGTTTAATCTCTGTATTACGTTGTAATATTTGACCACATTTTAAATTGGATTTTATTTGATTAAAATGTATATTTGGAATATTATTTTAAATGGGAAATATATTAAACGAAAATACTATTTTTGGCCGAATTACTTCGAACGAATTGAATGACGATTATAAATATTAATTGGATTAATACCCTTACAATTGAATAGATTAATTTTTATATTGATTTGATTAATATGTTAATTGATTATTTAATTTTAATGCCATATATATTAATTGGATTAATATTGTAGAAATTGAATAGATTAATTTTATAGATTAATTGGATAATATATATTAAAATTAATTATTTAATTTCATTGTCGTTACATGTTGTGTGGAATCCTTATGTGATGGTGATATAGCTCGTGGACTTAGTTTTGATTTGTTCGATTCGATTGGGTTGTAAAGGCCATTTTGAGCCTATTTATTTTTACTAGAAAATTGGTATAATAAGATGCATTTTCAATGATGTAATTATTTTTTGGCTATGACGAAGAACTAAGACAACTGACCGAGAAGATGAAGAATCGAAGACTGTTTTTATTTTGTTTATTGGGTCATTCGTTTGGCCCAATACTTAGGAAAAAGTCCATGAGCTATATGTTGGTAGTAAGGCTCTGTTCTTTTGGACTGAATGAATCTGAACTGAACTGAACTGAACTGAACTGAAATATATATTAAGGGTAAATAATAATAATAATAATAATAATAATAATAATGGTAAATAATAATAATAATAATAATTAACACCAACAACGATAATAGTAATATTATTAGTAATAATAACAATAATAATAATTAAGATTAATAATAATAATAATAATAAGAACCGAAATGAATCGAATCGAATCGAATCGAATCAATGGACTCGAATCGAACTAAATCGAATCGAATCAATTGAATGGACTCGAATCGAATCAATCGAATCGAATCAAAACTGAAAAATAAGTCCAAAAGAACAGGGCCTAACTAGGTTGATATTTACTGTTTTTCATTTTGAATGATTGACAAACTCAAACGCGCTTATAAATAAATTAATGTGCAAAGTATAACATTAATCGCGAAATTCTCCAGACAAACAAACAGACTAAGTTTGAAAAAGGTTATGAGGTTTCCTACCCTCCATCAAACTCGTAGAAAATTGATACCCGAGCCAGTGTGCTATGCTTTCGAGTTATAGGGGTAGTACATTTGGTAGAGGTTGATAAATTCTTGAGTGCATTAGATGCCTTCGGTTGGTGATAGTATTTAGCCCCTAGAAACCTGATAGGTTGATGGGCGAGATTCAATAGTCAGATTGATAGACGTTGATGGTCAACAACTTAGATCGTCTGGATTACCAAGAAACCTGATAGTTTGAGGGCATGAAGACTAGGGGTAAAAGAATATCGAATCATCCGTTGGACGGGTTGGTGTTGGACACCACTTTGCATAAGTTAATAGGCAAGAAACCTAACAGGTTGCATCTGTTAAAATTTGTAAAGAACTCGATCACCACTAAGAAGTGGATCTAACCATGAACTCCGGGTTATAACATGGGAGTGTGTAATTCCAATAAAATTAGTGGGAGCCGAGACAAGAATTATACAATCCCTTAAATTCTATACTCGGTCATAATAAAACAAGTCACTAATTAAATCTTGTCTAAATCAATGCAGAGAAAAGAAACAATATCTCTAAAATGGCAAAGAACCCACTTGCAGTACTACTTGAAAAGAATCTCCTAAATGGCCCCAACTTCGTTGGCTGGTTGCGGAATCTGATGATTGTACTCAGCATGGAGTCTTTGGGATATGTCTTGGAGGTAGACATTCCACCGACTCCAGTCCGGACTAGGGGTAATCAGGAAGAGATTGACGTCCATGAAAAATAGGTCAAGGAAGACGTGGTGGTCCGTAGATTTATGATGGGCTCAATGACTAATGAGCTACAAAGAGCGCACGAGAAAATAACTTCTGCTAGGCATATTCTCGCACACTTGACCTGGCTTTCTGGAGAGCACAGTAGGACTGCTAGATATGAGATAATGAAGCAGTTATTCAGTGTTAGGATGAAGAAAGGGGAGAAAATGGGAGACCATGTCCTCAAGATGATCTCTATGATTGAGAGGCTCGAGGTTCTCAACTTTCATATGGAATTATCCCTTTAGATTGATCTCATCCTTCAATCTCTGCCTGATTCCTTCATGCAGTTTGTAATGAATTTCAATTGTAAATAGATTTCATGCACATTAGCTGGGCTAATGAATAAACGATGACGACACGCCTAACATGAATAATAAATCGAGGGAGGCTGCTCTTGTTATTTCATTTGGGCCTCGGAGGTCCAAGAACAAGAAGATAAAGACCTACGAGCATTATAAATCCAAGAAATGGGTGCAGAATTGCAAGGACAAGGCCCAAAAAGTTCAGAAGGTAGGCGGTCCATAACCTATGGACAAATGTCTTGAATGCAATGAGTGGACCACCGGCGTAGGACTTGTCCCAAGATCAATGGCGCATCAAGTACGTAACTTTTTGTTTTTGAAATCAATTGTTCCGCCATCGTATATTCTGCTTCATGGATTCCGGATATAGGTGCTACTTCTCATATTTGTACTATGAATCAGGATCTGGAACGAAGTAGGCAGCTTAAAGCTGAGGAAGTGATGATCACTGTCGGAAGTGTACAAAGTGTCGAGGCAATCGATATTGGATCACTCCTACTAGGTTTAGAATCTGATTTTATTTTGACGCTAAATGAAGTACTGGTTTTGCCCAGGGGGCATAAAAATATTGTATCCATTCCAGTCTTGGACCGAAAAGGATTTTCTCTCTTTATTGGCAATGGTAGTTGTAAAATTTATTTTCTAAATAAATTGGTTGGCACAACTACATTGTTGGATGGTTTATATCATTTGAACTTACAAAATAAATCAGCGGTGAACACTATAACTAGAAAACGTGGCAGGCAAGATACTAATCAAGCTCTTAAGTGGCACCTTAGACTTGGTCACGTTGGTCAGACCAAGGTTCACAAAATGGAGAAAGATGGACTTTTAAGTCCATTGGGTGTATAACCCTATCCAACTTGTGAATCCTCCCTTAGAGGCAAGACGACTAGGTCCCCCTTCACAGGGACATTTGAATGGGCTGCTGAAAAACTTGGGTTGGTACATACCGACGTTTGTGGTGCTTTGGAAGCAGCCCGAGACGGATATCAATATTTCATAACGTTCACAGATGATCGTACTCGGTATGGGATTGTGTACTTGATGAAACATAAATCCGAAGCCTTTACTAAATTGAAAGAATTTATGGCCCTAGTTGAAAAACAGATTGGATGTCATATCAAAGCACTTCGGTCTGACCAAGGTGGCGAATATATGAGCACAGAGCTTGATGAGTTCCTTAAGGAACATAGAATAGTTTCACAATTCACGCCGCCAGGAACCCCACAGTTAAATGGTGTTTCAAAAAGGAGAAATCGGACTTTGTTGGACATGGTTTCGGATTGATATTTGACTCAGTCTGTATTGTAGTATTGTGGTTGTGAACCATTTGTTGTTGATCTATCTTGTAATGATAGTATTTGATAATCTTGAGATTTGGGGTCGTTTGATGAGTTTTTCTTTCCTTTTGATGTTGTACCCGAGATTTCGTGATAATCTGGGTGATTGTTCATTGTGATTCGAAACGTCAAGTCGTAAGGACTTGGGTGTGCATTTGATATGGTCCCAAGGACTATGTCTGTGTTGTTGTTATCTTTGTGTGGCGTGGGTCAGTGTTTGCATGTGCGTCCAATGCCGACGAGAATGAGGAGGTGTACACCGATGATTGTAGACACGTACAATGGGCGGCCCCCGCGGGGTGTGTACGTCGGTGTTACGAGTCATGCGGGTGGTACGACTTCCTGGATGGTCTATGGAGGAGGAGTCATGATTCGACTGATCTCGCTTTTGGTTGAGTGTTTTTATCACTTGGCTTTCGTCGTGTTCAGGCAGAGGAGGCGCAGGGAACCGACAAGTTAGCCCGCTTGCTCAGACGAAGTGCTTCGCAGTGAGTAGTATTCCTGGAGATGTTGTTTTCAGAACCTGATGGATAGTTCGTACCCCGAGTTGTGCACCCTGAGTTTCGGGTATGAAACTCTTTTTAAGGGGCGTAATTTTTTTTTCGTGTTACTGTTGTATTGTACGTATTCATTTGGAATTATACAAGTGCTGTTGTATTGGACTGGTACAATGTAGATTGTATTGGAATATTTCGGAAGCGGAATATTTTTACTTGTTATCGGTATTGTTGTAACCGATTGGATGTTGTTCGGAGAGTGGGGTTTTCGGGTAAGTAAAGCCTGAGTAACGTACGCTAGTACGAGGACTTAGCGCACACTAATGCATAGAGCTTAGCGCATGCTAGATATGAGGGTGCAGCGGTCAGAAGCTTTCAGCATGCATATGCATGTTCAGGTCACGACATTTAGCGCACGCTAATACCGATGGTTAGCGTACGCTAATTGTAGATCGGTCAAGAGGGAATCTTGGCTTTATTGGTTACTTTCGGCGTGTAGGACCCAGGCATCTTTGGAGTAGGTGCAGATTGTCGGGTCAACGGAGATTAGCGCATGCTAATGTTGTAAATTAGCGCACGCTAATGGTGTGTTTTACTATAGAAAATCAACTTGCCTTTAACGTATGCTAAGACTTAGGTGTTGCATACGTAAGTCATGGTACGTAGCAAGGCGGTAGCCTCTGGACCTCATTCATGCTAACAAGTACAGTTAGCGCATGCTAACCGAGTAGCGCACGCTAAATATGTATTTTAGCGCACACTAATTACGGGTCACTATATATATTATTCCAGCCGTGAATTATTATTTATTTCGGCCATTCCTTCACTTCATTCGATAGATAGAGTTCATAGAGAGAGGTTTGAGGTTCCAAACACTTGGGATGATCGTCCCTAACCTCATTGGAGCTTCATAACTTGGATTAGAGTTGGGATCTTGGAGATTCAAGTGGATTCTTGATAGTGTTTGATGTTGTTCTTCGTTTTTCAAGAGGTATGTGATTAATCTGTGTTTATCACGAGATTATGATGCTGTTATTGATGATTACTTCACGTAGTTATTGATTGTTGGAGAATAGAATTATTCTTCATAGTTTTATGAACTTACGATGAAGAATGTGTTATTGATGATTGAGGTTGAGGGTGTTCTTGATGTTTAGAATACTTGGGTGTTATAATCATCTCTAGGAAAGATTATGTTAAGATTGTTAGATGATTAACATAGCCTTTGGGTGATTATTGTTGTTTTTTGTGTTCTTGGGAGATTATACCCATTTTAGTATAAGATTATGGTGAACTATGTAATGATTATCATAATCTTTGAATGTTTGATCTAATCCTGTTGATTAACCCGAATTCTTGTTGTTTTGGTGGTGGATTATTGTTTAGACATCATGTTTGTTGTTTTGATGATGTTCTTGAGGTGATAGTGATGATATTGGTGATGTCATCATTTTGGGTGATTAATATGATGTTGTTCTTAATGATTCTTCTTGAATTGTTTTCACAAGTGTTAAGAACATTTGATCATATTGATCATTGAGGTGTCGTAGGACGTTAGAATTCATAGTTGAGGACTATGATATCGGCTTGTGTGGTTTGATCGATTCGTGATCGAATTGGGTTGTCCTTGGTGTTGTTTTCTATTGATTTTGTGTTATTGAATGAATTGTATTTCATTCAAGGTTGTTCGAGTGTTTGTGATCGTCGGAAGACGCCGTTCGTCGTTTTGTGGAAGGACGTTGATCGTGGAAGGACTTTCTCGCCTTCGGTTTGAGGCAAATTTTATACTTGTCCTAGTCAATGAAATTAATGTTATCATGTATGTGTATGAATGTGTTGTATCATTTCGAGACTTGGTCTCTCTATGATTTTGTTGGTATCAGGGGATTGTTTGATACAATACCCTTTGGCAAATTATGCCAAATGTTGTTGTTGTCCGATAAAAGCCGTTCAGGGCTTTTAGATACTCGTTGTTGATGTTATTATTGATAACTGGGTCGCGGTATCGATATATCGGTTATTGTTGTTGATATTAGATGTCGGTTTAAGACATTGCTATGATCATTGTTATTGATATTGGTATTTTGCTATTGATGCTGTAATTGGCCGAGTGAAGGCATTGACGTGTTCGATTATCATCTCTGTCATTGGTCACCGATTAAAGGCACCGGGACATCTGTTCTAAATCATTTCGTTGTGATCGATTGGCCATTTTAAGGCAATCCAGGTATTGAATTGGGATTATCGAGAATGATTCTCATCCATTGTATCATTGTTTATCGATTGACCGTTCCAAGGTAATCGACGTATTAAATTGGGATTATCGAGAATGATTCCCATCCATTGTATCATTGTGTATCGATTGACCGTTCTAAGGTAATCGATGTATTGAATTGGGATTATCGAAGATGATTCCCATCCGTTGTATCGTTGTTATCGATTGGCCATTCATAAGGCAATCGAGGTATTGAATTGGTATTATTGAGGATAATTCCCATCTGTTATATTGTTGTTGTCGATTGACCATTCTAAGGTAATCGATGTATTGAATTGGGACCGTCGAAGACATTTCCCATCCGTTGTATCGTTGTTATTGATTGGTCGTTCTAAGACAATTGTGGTATTGAATTGTGACTGTCGAGGATGGATCCCATCCGTTGATGTCGTTGTAATCGATTGGCCATTCCTAAGTTAGTCGGGGTATTTGAATTGGGACCGCCGAGGATGGTGCCCATCCGTGAGTTATTGTCGTCGTGTTGGCCGACTCAAGGCAGCACACTATTATTCTTGTGAATTCGGTAATCTTGGGATCATTGCCGTTTGTGATTAATTATGTTTTGGAGGCTAGTCTCGGCTAGTGCTCGATGGGTAAGTCTGGAGCTTGAACCTTCACGGTTGGTTTCCTAGCACCTGCGATTCAGCAGGTCACGGTCACTAGGTGATATCATTATGAGTAAGCTTGGGGCTTGAACCTTCGCGATTGATTTTCCAACACCTACAATTCAGTAGGTCACGGTCATTAGATGACCTCATTGTGATACGGCTTCATGCCGTGGCTTCGGCCCTCATTGTGCTACGTCTTTGTGCCGTAGCTACGGCCCTCATTGTGATACGGCTTCGTGTTGTGGCTTCGGCCCTCATTGTGATACGTTTTCGTGCCGTGGCTTCGGCCCTCATTGTGATACGGCTTCGCGCCGTGGCTTCGGCCCTCATTGTGATACGGCTTCGCACCGTGGCTTCGGCCATCATTGTGATACGGCTTCGTGCCGTGGCTTTGGCCCTCAGATGATACAGCTTCGGGATGTTTGTCTTCGGGACATTGTGATGATTGAAAGCTTCGACTGAGTGGCTTTCAGGCCATTGCAATGTTTTGGTATTTCCGTTGGAGCCTTCGGGCACTGTGATTCTTATCTATTTCAGCTTTGGCTTGGTTTACCTCCGGGTAATGCATTGTTGTGTTCTTTATTGATGATTCTCCATTGGGCTCTTGTATTTTAACCTGTTGAGCAGGTACCGATCGTATGCCGTGGGCATAGTGTTTCACGCATGCTCGATTCTCACCTTGGTTTGTGAGCATCTCGTATTACCATTGTTGTAATATTTTATTCTCCCTTTGGATGCATATCATGTTATACATGTATTTGGTATTCAATATCTGGATGACTGACCCCGTGGGGCGGAACATGTTTGCATGTTTTAGGTGCTTGCGAGGAGAGAGTTGAGACACAGGGGCATGACGATGGCGACGAGGCATTCGAGCGATACTAGTCTGAGTTGTTTTGGTGTTCATGTCGGCCTGACAGTTTGGAGTACTCCAGTTTTGTTCAGTCATTGTCATTTTGTATTATCCGAGCAAGGCTCGTGGATGTTGTTGTATTTTATTTTGGCCATGTAGGCCCACTTTTGTCGTTGAAATTCCAGATCGGAATATTACGTGGATATCATAGTAGGGGTTGTGATTCTTCTTTTTGGTTAGTTTGTTGTATTTTGGTCGTGTTCGCCTGATGGATCTCCTGGTGTGGGGTCCACGGCACTGTAATCACCCAATGGATTTGGGGGTGTTACACTCGGCATGAGACCTTTCGATGTTATCTTAATCCCTAAAATTACATTTGCGAGTCCCATATCTTTCATGTCGAATCTCGACCTCAGCATGTCCTTGGTAGATTTTATTATTCGTTCATTATTACCAGTAATGAGGAAGTCATCTACATATAGACACAAAATGACATAGCCATTTTCTGTGTCTTTCACATATAAACACTTATCATATTCATTAATTTTGAAGCCACCGCTTAACATAACATGATCAAATTTTTCATGCCACTGTTTTGGTGCCTGATTTAATCCGTACAATGATTTTACCAGCTTGCAGACTTTCCTTTCTTGTCCAGGAGCAGAGAACCCCTCGGGTTGTTCCATATAGATTTCCTCTTCTAAGTCTCCATTAAGAAAGGCAGTCTTAACATCCATTTGATGAACTTCTAAACCTCGTAATGCGTCGATAGCAAGTATCATCCTGATGGAAGTTATTCCCGTCACAGGAGAGTAAGTATCAAAATAGTCTAGGCCTTCACGTTGGTTATAGCCCTTCGCTACGAGCCTAGCCTTATATTTATCAAGTGCTCCATCTTTCAATTTCTTCTTGAAAATCCACTTATTTCCTAATGGTTTACCCTTTGGAGGTAATTCCACTAGTTGCCAAGTATGATTCTGTAATATAGAATCAATCTCTTCTTTGATAGCCTCCTTCATAGAGGTCCATACGTCGAGCTTACAGCTTCTTTGTAAGTCTGAGGTACCTTTTCGAGCAAGTAGGTGAAGAAATCTGGTCCATAAGATTTCCCCGTCTTTTGTCATTTGCTACTTCTAGGTTCGTCCTCATTATCTATTCTTTGGTCTTCATTATCTTCATCTGTTAGTTCAGAAATCTGGTCGAACGAGATAAGGTGTTCACTTGCAGTCTTACAAGGAAAGATATTCTCAAAGAATGACGCATTCCTTGATTCCATAATTATATTCTTATGAATCTCAGGCACTTTGAATGCATGCACAAGAAATCGATAAGCATTGCCGTTGTGTGCATATCCAATGAAAATGCAGTCAACCGTTTTTGGGCCTATTTTGACTTTCTTATGTGTAGGTATCAGCACCTTTGCTAGACACCCCCACACTTTCATGTAATTGTAGGAAGGCTTGACTCCCTTCCACAATTCATAAGGATTTTTGCCCTCGTTCTTACGGCATATCTTGTTTAAGAGATAATTCGCCGTTAAGATGGCTTCTCCCCACTTATTTGCGGCAGACCTGAATTTAATAACATTGCATCCATCATCTCTTTCAGGGTGCGATTCTTACGTTCCGCCACGACATTTGACTGTGGTGCATATGGGGCAGTGACTTCATGAAAAATCCCATGTTGCGAACAATATTCGCCGAAAGGTTCCACGTATTCACCTCCACAGTCACTCCTTAAAACTTTTATTTGCATTCAATTGATTCTCAACTTCCGTTTTATAAAAAATTAACTTCTATATAGCTCCGTCTTTGCTTTTAAGCAAATATACATAGCAATATTTAGTACAATCATCCACGAAAGTAATAAAATATTTGTTTCCACCTCTAGTTTGAACAAACTTCAAATCACATAGGTCGCTATGTATTAATTCCAAAGGTTTGTTGTTTCTTTACACTTGTCGGAATGGAGATCGAGTTAATTTTGCCTCTACACAAGTTTCACACTTGTGGTTTAAATGAATTTTAAACTTTGGTATGTGATCTAATGCAATTAGTCTACGCATTGCATTAAAATTAACGTGTCCTAATCTAGCATGCCATAAATTGGGAGACTCAAGCAAGTAAGCATAAGAATTCTTCATTTCATTATTTTTGACAGTCATAACATTGAGCTTAACCAGCCCATCACACTCATAGCCCTTGCCTATAAACACACCGCTTTTTGACAAAATAACTTTATCAGACTAAAAAACTAAACTAAATCCATTCTTCATCGACAAGGAACCAGAAATCTGGTTCCTACGAATATCAGGCACATATAACACACGTTTAAGAGTCACTTCCTTTCCAGACGTCATCTTCAAGATCACCGTGCCTTCGCCCAAGATAGTTGAGGTTGCAGAATTTCCCATATACAGTATTTCACTAGCATCAGTTTCTACCAAGGAGGTGAACATTGACTTGTTGGTACATTTTGCTCCAGTGTCAATCCACCACTCATTGGTATTTGAGTCAACTAAGTTCACTTCGGAGATCATAGCACATAAGTCAAGATTTTCCACTTGTTTGGTAATCAGATGTGCTGCATTACCATCTTTTTTCTTTAGTTTCTTTGGCAGCCTATAGTCAGCCGCCCTATGTCCCATGTTTTAACAGTTGTAGCATTTACCAAGGAATTTCTCTTTCTTTTTACCAATTCCTCCTTTAGGTCCCAACTTGGTTCCCTTTCCATTGTGTCTGTACAGTTTCCACAACATTGTCCTTTGCCACAGCAGCATTTACCTTCTTATCTGATCCTCTGTTGTCTTATTCTATGTGAAGTCTAACGATCAGATCTTCCATGCTCATGTCCTTGCGCTTGTGCTTGAGATAATTCTTGAAGTCTTTCCAAGTGGAGTGCAGTTTTTCAATCACAGCAGCCACTTGGAAGGATTCGCTAATGATCATTCCTTCAGCATGAATTTCATGAATGATCACTTGTAGCTCTTGTACATGACTGACTACAGTCGTGGAATCCACCATCTCGTAGTCAAAAAACCGTCCAACAATCCACTTTTTGGCACCAGCATCCTCGATCTTGTACTTATGATCTAGTGAGTCCCATAATGCCTTGGCTGATTTAGCACTGTTGTACACGTTGTACAGTGAATCGGTAAGGCCATTCATCACATAGTCCTGACACAGATAGTCAGAAATTTTCCAAGCGTCAATGGCCATCAAAGTCTGTTGGTCACTGTCTTCATCATATTTTGGCGCGTCCTCCTTGAGGAATTGAGACAAGCCTATAGTGGTCAAATAGAACATCATCTTCTGCTACCATATCTTGAAATTCTACCTGTTGAATTTCTCTGGGTTGCCTGCATGGTGTTAGGAGTATGCCCTCGAATGCCACTCAGAGGTTGTTCAGTGAGGGCATTGTACTTGTAATTATGTAAACCATTTATATAAGGCAAATGAATGTTTCTTTATTTACTGGTAGTTACTGGCAATCCTAACTCGTAAATAAACACATAGAAACTAGTCCGTGTATTTGAGAGCAAAACGTTCCACTCCTTATTGGATAAGGGGGTCGGCACTGGAAAGGTTATAGCTCAAATACTTAATCGTTCGCAAGTCGATGAAACTTGGTAGGCGTTAAGTTTATGTGAAGACTTGTATGACGTGTTCTTTGATATGGAGAGTGCCCGCTTAACGCTAATGGTTAGTGGGAGCACACGTTATAGGTATGCTAATTGGATTAGTATACTCGAACCGACTCACCCTCGATTCGTCACATGGATTTCACTGGGACGATCAATGACGGAATCGAAAGGTTGTGATAGGTATTCGTGAACCTTCGACTTGAGGATTTAGTAGGGATGTGCTTGTGACGTCAAGATTTTCATTAGAGTAGTTCGACCTCGTAAACGGAAGGTGGGGGTCAACCTCGACGTGCATCTTGACGGGCAAGTAGCAGTCCTCGAATACCAAGATAGAATTCTTTCTCCCATTAGTGAGCGGGTTATATGTCCTATGCGGTTATTGGCGAGATGAGATCATAAGTCTTTGGCCAAAGCATTGGAGCTAGTTGTATTAGATACACGGCTCGATGATCTCGATTTGCACTAACGCATGCATAGCGTCAAGTACGAGATAGGGTTTGGTCGACCGTGACCCTATAACTTGATCGGGACATTTGAAAGAAGGGTTTATACGTATCTTGGTATTCACGACGAGAATGGTTCTTGAATGATCCCAATCATTCGTTCTCGATTAGTACAGTGTAGGCCGCCAGTGGCTAGGTGGTGCTACTACTCTTTGGTTCCTCCCATTCTCGATCGAGACGGACCTACCGAGTCGCCTTGATAGGATTGACGACGGAATGATTCAACCTAATTCTCTCATTATGAATATTAGATATTGGATATCTAATTTTGGAACATTGGATGTTTAAATCGATTTATTGGATAAATTGATTTACGGCCTAATGAATTAAATAAATTACTGGGTGATTAATTTAATTCATGTATATAATTATTTCTTGGAGAAATTAATTATATTATTTTGTATTTGATATGTTTAATTAATTGGATTAATTAATCGATATAAATACATCGATACGGAATCGGAGTTTATCTGTTTAGACCCTGAGTCCGAAACGAACCGAACTCGTCCGATTTCTAGCATGGGCCGCCCCCCACATTCCACCCACCTTCCTTTTGGACTTATGTCTCCATTCTTTAATGTATTATTATTGTGGAGGTGGGGTTAGATTCCCACATGCATGAGTTGTTAAAGGTAGTGAGGAGTTGAATAAATAAAGGAGGATGACTATCACTTACACACACAAGCTTCCATACGTGAAAGTGAAATAGAGAGAGAGAAAGAGAAAAACCTTTTTCTCAATTATCTTCATCATCTTCTTCATATCATCTTAATTGTTCTTGGAGAAAATTGAGAGATTCATTGAGAGTAAGTGAGTTATACACTTGGAGTGTTGTAATCACAAATATATAGCTTCATCACTTAGCTCTAGCCGTATCCTCGGAGGATAGCAAGGTGATTGTTGTTCCGGTTGTAATACCCGTAATTTCGAATTCTGGTAATTTATTTTTTTTCGGAGAAAGTCCGTTTTGACGACTCGTTCATGACCGTTTCGTCATTTCGAGAATGATTAATTCTGCACTTTTTGTCATCCGAGTTCGTTTCGGTATCGTTTTGCTGAGTTCCGAGCTTTTTAGACGCTTTTCCGCACTTGAGTTCGATTCTTGCGAATCTCGTCCGAAACTGTTGTTTCGAGTTTCTTGTAAGTTCATTTAATGTTATTATTCTTGTTGCAAGCTTTGGTTTGGTGTTTCGATCGCGTATCGTGATTTTCGGACGTTTTGGGCCATTTTCGTAATTTCCCAAAGTTTTGGGTAATTACTTCCGTTGTCGGATTCCGAGCCTTCGGTTGGTCGGAATTGTGTGTTCTCTTAGCTCTTAGATTCGTCTTTGCGAGTACGTTGTAACCGTATCATCGATTCGTATTCGAGTTCGGGTTTCGGGTCGTTCGGGCCGTCGGAGTTGGCCCGGCCGACATGGCCGGCAATGGGCCCAGGCCGGTCTGGACGAGTCACGGCCGGCGGTGCTCGCGGCTCACGGCGAGTCACGGCCGGTAGTGCTCAGCGGCTTCAATGAGCAAAGCCGTCTGCGTAGGCGCGGCACATCTTTGGCAGGGCGCGGCACACTCTGTGGCATTTTCGGCCAAACCGATGACGGGTGCCGCGGCACACGCCGGATGAGCCGCGGAACACCGCCACCACCGGGAGCCATTTTGGGCTCGTGCCGCGGCACACTCCCATTGGCAGCGGCACCATGCGGCTTATTTAAGGCCCAATGATCGTTTTTCGCCATTTTTTCTCGTGCTTCTACTTCTCTTCCTCGGCTGGGGTTGTTCCTATCAAGGAGAGATGTTGTTTGTCAACAAATCCATGAAGTTTTGGAGTTCATATCATCAATCATCCATCCTATAACATCCTTTGATCGAGCGAATCAGTCGATTTTCTAGAAATCTAATTTTGGGGATTTTGGGTATTTTGTTCGATTTCGTCCGTTTAATCCGTTTTAACTCAGAATATTGATGGATTGATGATTGTTAAGCTATATTATATCTAATTCCTTGTTATTCCACGGTTGGATTGCCACGGATTTGTCGTTTTATTGAGTATTTTATCGACGCCTTGAAGGTGTTCGATAAAATGTCACAAAGAGAATTCGAGCGTTCTACGATTATTCTTCCTCGTATGATCGATGATTTATTGATTATATGTTGTTAGGGTCGAATTCTTGTGAAGAACTCGAGTCATAACCCTTCCGTTCGTTGTCTCCTTCGAGGTCCGAGCTTCTGGTCGAACGGTGTTCTTAACGCGTTTGGTAAGCGGTTATTAAGGCAAGTATCTTATTATACGACTTGTAACTTGTGACTAGTAATTACGTATGATATGTATGACGATTTTGCTTGCCTCCGTAAATATGTTCCGCTTGAGTTGGTTGTGTTTTCCAAATTTGAAGGCTTTGTGATAATAGTGATATATTGGTATCCGTGTTAGGCGTCGTGCCATTTGTGCAGGATTGCGATGTACATATGAGATGGTTGTACACGTGGTTGTTCAATGTATTGTGTACCGAATGTGTGTTATGTCGGTTAAGAGTCGTTGTGATGATCATGATATTTGTGTTGTTTTGGTTTACATACTTGATTGAACATTTCAGTGTAATGTGGAATGGCTTGACATTTAATGATTATGAATTGTGTCGTGTCGATGTGTGTGTGTTCCAGGTAGGGTCTGACGAGGCCTCTGGAGTTCGGTACATGATGTGTACGAACAAAGTGTGTGATCCGGTAGGGTCCGACGAGGCCTGCGGAGTCCGGTACATGACGTGTACGGACAAGGTGTGTGATCCAGGTAGGGTCGACGAGGCCTCCGGAGTTCGGTACATGATGTGTACGAACGATGTTGTGGCGGGTAGGGACCGTTGAGGCCTCTGGAGTTCGATACATGATGTGTACGAACAGTGTGTGTGCCGGGTAGGGTCCGTTGAGGCCTCCGGAGTTCGGTACATGATGTGTACGAACAATGTGTGTGGTCCGGTATGGTCCGTCGAGGCTTAGGAGTTCGGTACATGATGTGTACGAACAATGATCGTGTAGCATGATTGTTCGGGTAACATTTTAAATATGGATCTCGGACTCATAATGATATATTATTTAGTATGCTTTGAACGAGAATCGGGCTAAGGCCCTATTGTTTACGAAAAGAGTTTTGTAAATTGGGACTCGAGATCCAAAAGAATTTCGCTTTAAAAATCCCGAGATGATGTGTTCCTTTTCAAATATCTCTTACTTGAGTTCGAAATTCTAAAACTTCTAGGAACATTTTGATAATTGATTTCCGTATTAAATTCGTAGTTGCTATTTGCTTGTTACATTTCGTATGGTTTGATACTTGCACTAGTAAAACGGTGGAGTTTACTAACCCCGAGTATTCGGGGGTGGATGTCTGTTTTGCGTCCGGTACATGCAGTTCGGGAGCAACACAGGATTGGCACAAGGGGATGACGAGTGCGATACTAATCAAGAGTTGAGAGTTGGTAGAGTTTATTTGTATTATTAGAGTTGATTCGGTCTTAGTTGTATTGTATTTCGAACCTGTGTGGGTAATGTTGTTAGTCGATCCTGTTGATAGAGTTGTGTGACCTCATCTGGCCTGTGTGTTTATGTGTAAGTGACCTTAGCAGTGCAGATTATTATATTGTTTGACCACTGGCCGGGCAAGCATTTGGTTGTTTATGGACGTTAGCTTTGGTAGATCCTTGCGGAAAGGGTTTACGGCATGTAATATTCCCATACGGTTTTGGGGGTGTTACATTTATGGTATCGAGCTTAGGTTGCGAAACCTAGGTGTCGGGTCGAGTCGAGTCGTGGTTTGTCGAGTAATGTGTGGTCAAGTCCGTCGAGTCGTAAGGTGACAAGTTGAGTTGTGCGTAGTCACAACGTGTCGGATAAGTTGTCAGACGAGATTATTAACGTGGGAGACCGTCACCTCCGTGCAACTTTGTTGATATAAGTCTCCTCTTTTATACATAATAATTGTGTTCATGATTTCATTTATGTGTGATATTTGTGGTGCATAATTTTATTTACACGGTGTTGTGTAATGAAGTTGTATTCGATACTTGGATACGCTGTACGTGTATAGAACTGGATGTATTGATGTTTGGCCCTTGAGCCACCACGTGGTTGGTATGGTGTGAAAGTTGTGAACCTTGATGGGTTTTACGGTAGAGTTTGTGAGAAACTCAGATGATTTTTTTTTCTGTGTGTTTATTATTTATGCAATGAGATGTTTGTGATTGAATTGTCGAACCTGTTTGCCATTTGGGCATGTGGTTTTAATATCGACTATTTTGGATTGTTGTAATTATACCCGCTACGGGTAGCTTTGAAAACGTTTTTCCTTAAAGACTACTGATTTGAGCATTTTTGTGGAAATCAAAATTTTTGGAAAAATCTTGTTTTGGAAAACGGCCCTAATTTTCGAATTTAAATGTTATGTGTTTGTGTGTTGGGGACTATCAGTGACAATGCAGTCCTGCACTAGATGTTACGGCCGTAAGATGTTTTCCATTACGGCCGTAAGGTCGAGTTATTCTGACCGTAAACCGCATGTTGTTACTAGTAAACTTTTGGTGACCGGTAGAAATTTGTTATTACAGTTGTACCCGTGCCCCATGGTTATCTAATCTCTGTTGATATATCAGTGATGGATGGCGTGGTAACATGTTGTTACCCCGTATAACGCTAGTAAAGGTAATGATATATTGATAAGGTCATTTTGACGACATCGTCTAGCGAAAAGATTGAAGCCTCAATGTGTTGTTTTGCAAATAGCTTCAATCAAAACAGTTTTGATAATGAGATACATGGTTTTAATCAAACGACCGAGGTATTATAAGAGTTTTCAAAAATTTCATTTCACCAATTTTCTTTTCAAACTTGAGAATTTTAAAATTTTATCATTTGAATAATACCCCGGAAACATTTTATTTTGTTGTTAGTGTTTGATCCCTGCGATACATACATGTGTGGTTTTGACCGTGTTTGATTTGGAAAAAAATCCAAACCTCTCTGTTGATGTGACTGTGTGGATTATTTTTTTTAATGAAGTTCTAAAATTACAGTGTTAGTTCGTGCACTTGTGTGATGACTTGGAGTTGATGTTTTAACGTGCTGCTATTTATTGTCTTATCTTGACGTTGTGATACTTGTTTGGATGTGTTATTCTTATTGGTCGTCCGTCCAGTATGCCGAGAGGCTGTGGCCGAGGACGTGGTCGTAGTCGTGGTCGTGACGTGATCAGCAGCAATCATCCAGAGGTAATGATGATATTGGCGCCGCCACCATCCTTCGTCAGGTGACTGACCGGTTGGCGCTTATGAATCAGACCGTACACCGAGACGGGATTCCGGATGAAGATAACGGAGCTGGTAAGTGGTTACGAGATGTGATGAGAATGCACCCGCCCCGTTTTGTAGGTTCTTCGGATTCGTTAGGCTGGGAGAATTGGCTCTTCCAGTTGGACAGAACATTTGATGCTGTAGCTTGCCCCGATGAGAGAAGAGTGCCTATTGCTCAATACCTACTCGACAGGGAATCTGCAGACTGGTGGGAGGCCGTAGCGCCTAGTGATCGTCTTGCTACTTGATGAATTCAAAGCGCCATGGAGGCCGAGTATTGTCCGCCGCTGTTAAAGAGCGTAGGATTGTCGAGTTTTTCTCGGCTACGCCCGAGACGTGTCGATATCCCAGGCGATAGTCGATTATAATCGACACCGTGTTATGTTCGGGATCGAGTGAAAAGTGAGGCAGATAAGGTTCGTTATTTCGATATGCGTATGAAACCTCAGATTCGGCAGTGTATGGCTCCTTTTATGTGTACAACCTTGAAGGACTATCAGGATCGAGCCTTGGCATTTGAGATGGCTATAATGTCTACCGAGTCCGTATCGGTAGCGAAAAAGCAGAAGATTTCTGTTGATGCATCGGGAAGTAAGGGAATTGGGATTCCCACACCTCAACCCTCGTATCAGCCGAGTATGGGACCTTCTCGGTCAATTAGAGAACCCAAAAGACCCAAGTCGGTGTCTTTGAGTTCTGGTAATGCTCCTAGGTGTTTCAATTGTAACGTTCTAGGCCATGAACGCGCGCATTGTAAGAAACCGCCAGTGACTTGTTATAATTGTGGACACGAGGGCATCGAGTTCGATCGCGAGATTGTTCTTTGAGATGATAAGGGACCGGATTCTATTCCTACTTAGGAGGGCCCAAGAATGTCTAGTGATGGTGTTTTTGGTACTCGCTACACGGATTGTTTCGCCTTTGTAGAGATGTTTCGTGACGCTTTTACATTTGGAACTTGTTGAATGATATTTTGTTTTGTGTAAGTTCCGTTTAGTTGTTGAACTGCGGAGGCGTGTCGGTGGACCACGAGGTCATGAGCATGGTATTTTATTATGTGTCGTTATATTTTGTTTCGTATCACCGTGATAACCTTAGTTTAAG